>VDFB02253028.1:0-14301 GCA_007258455.2 Sequoia sempervirens
CAAAAGCAAGCAGATCCTCTAATGATTATAGTTAATATTAATAAAATTGGTATTAGATGTACTCTCATTGACGTTTGTTCAAAGCTCAATGTATGTAGCATCGTTCTATTGTGTAAGATTAGTATTGACTCATCTTCTCTTAATACTTCTTTTGTTGTGATTCATGGCTTTGATAATATTGGTTTGAAACCTTTAGGCAGGATAGTCTTGCCTTTGAGATTGGGACTCGTTACCATACCCACGCTTGTATATGTCATGTCAGAAAAGTTACCTTATAACCTACTTCTTGGTAGATCATGGATTCATGCTATGGGTGTAATCTCATCCACCCTGCATAAATATATTAAGTTCATTTACAATAATCGAGTAGTCACAGTCAAGGTTGACCCTAATGCTATGCACTTATGTGAAGTGGTAGCTATTGGTCAAGCTTCAACTGTACCTACTCTTATTCCTCTAGTATCTTCCAGTTTGTTGATGTTTACTCTAGTAACACCTACTACAAAGGATACTCTTGAGGTAAATGTCCCTAAGGAAGATCCCTCTGAAGCAAGAAATATCAAGTATGCTCCTACCTCTTCTCAAATAATGCATGTCTTGGTGATGATTAGGGTTCTCTGATCTTTACATATTCCTTCATTAGGGAATATAAAGTCAACCCGATCCACTCAAGTCTTCCAATAACATCAACCAAACTCGCTATCAAAGATGATCATTCTTTTTTATTGCAGGATAATGTGAATGCAAATTGTAATGTTTGTAGTGTTGATCCTCCTTTTGAGGAAGATGATCACACTTCTATTAAAGAGGTTAAAGTTGGTAATCCTATCAATAAAGATGATTGTAATCTCGTAGAGGAGAATAATCCCCATTGTTAGAATAGTACTCTCCATGTAGATCCTCCATTTTATTCTACTTGCATGTCTTCTTCTCGTAAGTAGTTAAACCTTTCTCCACAAGAGAAAGGGTTGCTTCCTTCTCCTCATCCTTTATCTGAGCAAGAGTGTATTTTTTTGTGGCTTCTAAAAGCTCGCTTGATCACTCTTCCTCCTACATGTAAGAAATCTTATAATCATAATAAAGAAAAACATATTTTCTATGTTTTGATCAAGTGCCTACCCATACCACTAGAGAATGTAAGGCCTTGAAGGATAAAATACAACTTCTTGATTCTAGTGCCATCAAACACCTATTTGATTGATGCACCCACCTTTTCTTTGCATGACAAGTGATATTGAGGTCTAGGTCTCTATCTTGTTTATTCTAAGTATCTTGTGTAGTTCTCCTCCCCTGTATGTTGGGAGCAATGATAACTTGGTTTGGAGATGTGTTTCCTTTTAAGGATCCCCTCTCTTCTCTACATCTTTCAATTGAAGTGTCCCTTGAGCCCCTTTCTCTTCTGAAGGCTTCCTGAGGGACCCCCTTTGAAAGTCTTTATCTCAAATGAATTCTTTGCTTCAAACTTGGGGGAACCCTTGCTTTTCAAACAACAAATCCCTTGAGTGGACCCATCTTCTTTTGAAGGGTTCCTGAGGGAGCCCTTTGAAATCTTTCTAATCTATTGATGGTCTGTGTGATTGTCCACTTACTTTCTTGTGTGACTGTTTTCACTTTGCAAGTGCACCTGTGAAGTTGCTTTTTGACTCTGTAGAGTCCACTTTCCTAGGTTTCCTCCATGTGAGAGATCTTGGGGGTGGCTCCCCTACAGGTATGCAAGTCTATAGGGTGCTTTCTTGGGTTCCCTTCATGTGAGAGATCTTGAAGGAAACCTTCCCTGTAGGTCTACAATTTTATAGGACGCTTTCCTAGCTTCCTCCATGTGAGAGATCTTGGGGGATGCTTCCTCATAGGTCTATGGGTCTGTAATACACTTTTTCAGGTTTCCTTCATGTGAGAGATCTTGGAGGACACCTTCCTTGTAGGTTTGTGGGCCTATGAGGTGCTTACATGCTTAAATTATCTCTTCTCTTCTCTTTTGTATATACCAGATTGAATATTTGCATCTTCACCCTGTGTATATACCCTTCCTCTCTTCATCTTAGGATTCTTCTACACATGTTAGTGTTTCTAATTTGGAGACAACACATAGTAGTGAGATAACCTTTTACATTGGCATCTCTTTACTTTCCTGACTCAAATTTTGTAGCTCTTTATGTTCTAATGTTACTGTCTGGTGCAGGTTTTTCTTGTCTAATGCATTTGTTTTGTAGGTCTTTAGCCTGGGGGCATGCTTCTGAGACTCAAAGAGTTATCTGCTTCCTCTATATAGTATCCTTTTTGACATATGATGTTATTTATGTTTAGTAGATTTCCTTTAACGTGCATATTAATGTAGATTCATATGCCCATAAAGTGGGGAAAAAATGTATAGTCTTAAAATTTCACCCCTTACAATAATTTCACATACATTCTTGTACCTGCTTTAGTGTCCACTCCTTAGCATCTTATGTAGGCTCATTTCAGCCCCTACATCAACCTTCTTCCCTTCTTGGGATGCCCCAACACCTCTTTTCAATAGCTACCCTCGCATGCCTACTCTACATCAGTTGTGTTCTTTTCTTGCTTGTCTTGTTTTGTAGTGTGACGTGTCTGGCCACTAGTGCATTGCACAGATGTCTACATGCCATGTTAGCATCCTACGATGTTTCAACGCTCTTGAACAATTGAGATTCGTTCATGTTTTCCACTTGTCACCCCCTTTGGTCGGTGTTAACAGCCTGAGACACTTTGTAATAATTGCAGAGGCTTCTTTTCTCCCCTTAAAAGTAGTCTTTTCACTCCATTTGCATCTTCTAACTTCTTCTAGCTCCTCTCTATTGCTTCTAGTTTCATTCTACCATCTTGCTCTTGCTTGCACATCTCCATTGCTTGCTACAATAACATTCTCCAAAACTTTCACAACTCCTTTTGCAACATTCTTGGCTATTACAACTCCATCTACCTTGTCTCATGGTTGTGACCATCTTGGGGTTTCATATCTCCTTTCCATTGAATACTTACTTGGTGATATGGTTTCTCCTCCTTGAGTGAGGATTGCTTTTATCACCTCTTTTGTCATACGAGTTATCCTCCTTGAGCAGGGATTGCTTTTATCACTTATACTTGGTGGTGCGGGTTCTACTCCTAAGCGAGTTTTTCTTTCACCACATGCTTTGTTCATCTCTCTATCTCTTGCCTATCTGTGGAGGTGGGAACACCAAAACGAGGGTTGACTAAGGAAAACCCCTATATAGCCCCAACACTTTCTTCAAATCTTACAGACATAGGTATTGAAGATATCTACTAGTTGGAGGCTTCATTAGTTGGACTGTTGTGAGCATCTTCTTTCCTTTCTTTTCCTTATCTTTATTATCTTTGTTTTACTTTATTTTAGTTACGTTACATTTTGTTGTTTTCTCACGTTTTAAGATTTCTTAGCAATCAGAGTAGAAGTAGGAATTTAGTCATTCTTTGTGACATTTTCATTTTCTGTTCTGTACAAGACGTCAAAGTGTCTTTGGGACATAGTGCACCACACTATCATTCGTATCCCATCATGTCATCCTTTGGCTGAGAGCTTGTCAGTTTTTCTAGAGAATCTTCATGACTTGCTCTTTCAGATTCTAAAAATCTTGCATTGTTCCTGAGGTGGTTTAGGGCAGTTCACCCTGTGAGGCTCTTTGAATGAAGAGAACTCAACCCCCCTTCTCTACATACACATGCACACCAAACATGGTCTAGTAGAGACAAAGTATACAAACCATTTTCTACAATACCTCAAAGGGGAGGTCATCTGATAAAACATAAGGATTGCAAGATTCACGATCTTAAAAAATTACCACATGAATACAATTGAATAGAAAGAGTAAGTTTAAATTCAACAAATATCACTAATATTATATTTTCTTGTATCAATATGAGAGGTTTAAATCACAATTGGACACACATTAGGGTATAATGGGATAAATTTTTTATGAAATATTGTAGTTAGAAATATTTTGGCCACTATAGATGTGACTATACAAGCTTACAATCCTCTTTGTAGTGCATGTGAGAAAATGTGAATAAGATGTCATGCTTTATAGACACGACTCCTAATACAAAATGCCTCAACCTTTAACATTATGTTCTTTCAATGAGGGTCTCATATTCTATACACTTATACAAATATTTGGATATCAAGAAGTGTGGATGGTTCATAGTTCATGTTGGTCTACAAGAAGACACCAATGACCATATGATATATATAACATAATATGAATAATATAAGTGCATTCAAATGGTATTTATATGCATAATAAAGAGGATAGAGATTTCAAGAGAGTGATCAAATTATACTTAGAATTAAGGTTAAATGATTTTAAAAAAAATATTTTTAATTATTCTAATTAAAGAAGATAATGGGTTTATATGTCAATAACTTGTATATATATAAATTTTATTGATGGATGTGGTGTCTTAAGTTGAGTCTAGGTATAAGTAGGAAGTTCTCAAAACAATATGAATATGAAAATGACTACACATATATGATTTAAGATTCTCAATAATGCCAATCAACAACAAAGAAACAAAAATCAACATATGGAAAAAGGTTATAAGTTAGGTCTTATATAATTAAGTCTTATGACTCAAAAGTTAGGGCAAGGATATCATGCTAGACATATATAAGGAACATTTTAAAGATTGGTTAATATGGCATTTCAAAACATAAAAAAAATTCAAAGATAGGAAAGCTTGATTATTAGGTTTTGATACCAAATATAACACTATTTTCTTTGAGTATAAAATTGGATAGATTAATATTTCAAAATTGATTTTAATGTGTATGGATTTATTAGTGGTATTATTGAACTTTAAATATTATAAAGTATATTCATAATTTAGATACAAATGCAGAAAATTACTTATTTATCAATATTAACTAGCACTTAAGCACATTAAGAACACTACCATTAATATATAAATTGATATCTAACAATATGAATATGCTAAAAAAAAAACTTATATAGAATTTAATTAAATCAACTCCATCTCATTTATTGATAATAATAAATATCTTTGAACAATAATTAGTTCAATACTTATCCAAATTACTACACTTGGAAAAATCACTCTCACCGTAAGAAGATCTCAGTGGTATTTGCTCCCGCTATGGTACACTTGGAGGACATGTAAAAACACAATGAGTGCCTACTCTCATAAAGCCCTAGTGAAGACAATATCAAGTGTACCTTGTTCTCCATGCTAAACATGCATATTTTCCCCTTCTCTAATGTCCATAGCCCCACCAAACCACTTTGTTCTTCCTCGAGTGATCTTCATGCCCTTTCCAAGTCTCACATAAATACTTTACATAAACTTTAAGAATTGATTTTCAAACCATCAAACTATTTTCAAAGATTATTTTTAATTTTATTTAATAAATATTATTATTCCTCTCCTTTTAAAAATATTATTCTTCATTAGTATCCATTTTAATCATTATTATCTTTTATTTCTCTATCTCTTTTAATACTACTTTTTCAAAGAAAAGTTCTAATTAACACGTGTTAATATGCATTGAGAATGAGTGATTTTAAGTCAAACAAGGTATACAACTTCCAGCGTTACAAATCTAAGACTGATTTGATACCTGCTGTCCACCACCGTAGTTGGACTACACGCGGCAGTTGTCTTTATACTTACCTTTACTTGGAAAGCAAGTTATAACATACAACCATTCCGTGCGATTAACAATGAAATTCTAATTAACACGTGTTAATATGCATTAGGAAATGATGGATTATAAAGTCAAACAAGGTATACAACTTTGTACTTCAAATCTAAGACTGATTTGATACCTGCTGTCCACCACCGTAGTTGGACTACACCTTGATTGTCTTTCATACTCACCTTTACTTGGAAAGCAAGTTATAACATACAATCTAAGACTGATTTGGCTAAGTAATAAAAAATGAGGATGCATTTGTTTCCTCCGCCACCACAACAAGTTCAGTCGAGCAATCTAACTCCTTTAAAGAAAGGGAAGGCATTTGACAAATTTAAGAGAAGAAAAAGAAACACAGCGATGAGGCACGATGAAAGACAACATGGTTATGTGCGAAGCCACCCAAGTGCGAGGATCATAAACGTAACAGACAGGGAGGAGGATGGACTGAAATGTCATAAAGAGAGAGAAAGAGAGAAAAAGAAAGATTGCCTTCACAAAGTGGATTCTTCCAAGCCAAAGCAACATAGTCAAAGTTTAGAGCAGAGATGCAAAGGAGAATTGGGATGTGGATGTTGTCTTGGAACCCCTCACTCCAGAGTCCAGAGCAAAGACAGAAGCCTCCATAAGCCACCTCCACAGACCTCTCTCTTATCGCCTCTGTGCATGGAGGTGGTGATGAATCACAACCCCATAGTCTTCCTTGTGTGCTGGTCAAATCCTCCTCGATTTCACTTCTTGTTTCGCTCAAAGAGATGATGATTATTTGGATGATGATGAATGCTCTCACATTTCAATAGAGGAGGCAGCGGAAGAAGTGATTGAGATTCCTATTCAGAAAGAAGAAGAGCAACGTGAAGAGATGGACATCATAGAATTCAGCTCTGGTGAGAGCAATTCGTGGACAGTAGAAATTATGTGTGAGACTGATTTGGAGGAATGGTGTTTGGTCGATGAGGAGATGTGTAAAAGATATATTTGCTCCATTGTTGAGCTTAGGAGGACCATGCAATAATATTCGTCTTCCATCTTCATGTTGATAGACTATGACTAGATTACAATTTAATGTTAAATAAATTTAGGTGCTCAACAATTAAGTTCCCATCACCCATTCTCAAGCAAAAATCTTGTTCACTAGGGATTTAGCACGCTATAGTTTTCTCTAACTTTTTCTAAAGGGTTTTAGTAGTGTGTTCTCCCACAACATTCACGAGTAGTGAATCTATCAATTAAAGATAAATACCTGGCTTCTATATTTCTAATCTAACATGTCCTAGTCTTTATTTTTTATTCCTACAAGTTAACTTTTAGAGATTGATAACCATAGATATATATCTACTAATGTTCCTACATCTCGAACTTCCATAGCTCAAAATCTCATTATACCGTTCCATTTCCAACCATAATGTACATTCCATTTTCTTTGAAAATAAATGTTCTGTGCATGGATCCCATTCAAACCAAGATTAGTCCAAAAGACATTTTCCTTCCCACCTAAAAAATATAATTGATTAGGGTTTGATATTAAACGAAAGGAAGTTAATAGAAAAAATACTTCCTACACTGATCAATGAGAGAAATGTATACAAAATATCATCTATGAGTTTGAAGAGAAAAAAATGCATAAAAAATCAATACCAAATGATATGATGTTCTCTTGGAGAAAACCCTTTGGAGAAAAACAAAACCTCAAATGTTGAGCCACATAGAATATACCATCATAAAGTTGGTCAAAAGTCAAGTCTACTATATAGCTTTGTATAGTCATCATTACATGCATCATAAATTATGTCATAAGTAAACCACACCTCTTATAATTCCATAATAAACTTAGATGCTCTTGCAACTTCATACACACATTACACAACATTTGAGATGTGGCCAAAAGTGTCATCTCATAGTGGGGCACCCTCTTTCCCATGTGGATAGAATAATAAATAGTTAAATATGGAACATTGAGATGCAAGGTTCAGAAACCTTTCCCAACATGTATGTCCAACTGTATAATTTTAGAATGGAATATATATATATATATATATATATATATGCCTAGGAGGAGATAACATGGAATGAAAGGTAGGATGATCTAAGGTATACAAGCCATATGGAAAATAGAGAAACATGGTAAAAAATATCTAAAGATAGATTATGAGAAGGCTCAACAAGTCTATACCAGCCCCTTTACACATTAGGACAAGAAATAAGCAATAAAATCATGTGCCAAATCTATAAATGAATGATAAAATAAACAAGATGAGTCAAACTATTGTACCACAAAGCTCTAATACTTTTGAATAAAATTTGAACTCACTAATTAATAATATATCATCATCTAAAATACTCATAATTAGCAAATAAAAAATATCTTAATGTGTAAAGATACATTAGGAGAACCATAAAATTTATAATGTAATAAATCACTCAGAGAAATTTTATCATGTAATGAACAAGGAGGTTATAAAGTACCAATAACATCTACATGAGAGGAAAATGACTAAAACTATAATGCATTATTATCTTGTAATGTATCACTAGGTGAAATACTATCATGAGTATCTATAGAACTAACATGAGAAGTGAGAGAATGAAAATTACAAAGCATACTATAAAAATTAGCTAATGGAGAGGAAAATACATCACATTCCATATCATATGTAAGTGTAACAATGAAGGGTGGGCTTGCCTCATCCATATTTATCATATAAGGGATATATTCATCATGATCCAAACCATCAAAAGGAAGGTCTGCAATGGTAAAATTTCATACAAAGGAAGGTCTGCAATGGTAAAATTTCATACAAAGAGAGAGGCACATCAAAAGAAATAACATCATACAATATCATAGATGACTTCTCAAGGCTCTCAAATGTATGACTACTAGAAGAATTAAAAAAGGAAATGATTGTATACATCACCCTAGGGTATATACATGATGATATACATAAGAATAAACATGAAATAACATATTATAGCATGATAAAGCATTGAATCATACATAAATAACTATTGATATAATATTATATACATGTAAATGAAATATATCCATCAAAGCATACACATGCCTAAACATTATGGCACATGTTCTAATTAGGATTACAAACATATACATTTTATGTAAGTCACATACCTGGCAAGTAATCCCAGGCAATATAGCATATGAGGATTCAATATAGAAAGATACAATCATTGTCTATAGTATCACAACAAAAGAGGAATAAGAATCAAATCAACAAAAAGTAAAGAGGAATCTGGAATAAAAGATAAATATGGCAATTTATGAGATTAAAAAATAGTGAAGAACACAACAAAAATTTAAAGATTAAACCAAAAATTCAAAAGGTTAGATGATAGGGATAAACAAATATTTCACACTAAAGCCTAAACCCTAGAAGATAGATAAAATAAAATAAAACACTCAAGGGTCTATCTAAATCATAATTGGATGTAGATTAAATGTCTAATAGTGAAAATCATTGGATCAAATTTGAAATACTAATGGAGAAGGAATAAACTTAAAGGACAAAATCCTAGGTGTCCTATAAGAAAGTCAAGTGCACCAAATAATGTAAAAATAAATGTATGTCTTAAAAATAATTAAGCCAATTAAATAAAGAATCAATTAAACTAGATAAATAAGATAGGATTGGAAAATGATTATATATTTCAAAATTGATTATAAAAATTAAATGAATTTGTATTTGATACTTTGGTCAAGTAGGTATTTGGTGATGGAAAAAAATGTTACAATGTGAAAAATCTATTTTTCAATGCACTAAAAATTAGAGTTTTATCTAAATGAGTGTCTCAAAATTTGTAGACTAGCTAATTTAGAGTTGTGCCTACATAAGTGAATTAGTATGCAAACCTTAACTTGTACTTGTAGGAATGAACCAACAAAAAATATGATTGTTGGTAGAATTTTCCCTTGATTTTCTGATGTATGAATCATAGTAAGGATTGATAGTGTTTAGAAACATCTTTGGAGAATCTATTGAATCACAAGACTCACGTTCTCCTTAGTTTGCAATGTTGATGTGCCAAGATTATCCCTTTTGCATTTGAGTTCTAGATGTGATCAATAAACTCTTCTCCCTTTTCTAGATGATCTATATGAATTAGAGTTAGTCTTTAGATACACTCTCTTAGCTTGCAATTTGAAATAAATAATATTTTAGTGGACTCATAATAACTAGTTGAGAAGTAAAAACATAGACCTAAATTAAAATTTCAAGTTAAAAGAGTTGAGATTCAAATCATAAAAATAAATGATAAAAAAATTAAACTTAGACAAAATTATTTACCACCTTCCATACATTCTATATATCATATACACTATTTAATAAATAGATAAATAAATAACATTATGATATTGCGATTAGGATTCAACCATATAGTTTTCAGGTCAAACTCATTGATCCATGTTTCATGAGTAGTGGTTTACAAGAACCCATCTCTCATGATAATGAATGGTCCACTTAGCACTCATTGCATTTAGGTGATGCTCATAGAGGTGAAGCATTGGGTCGTACCGGGAGGTCACCCATCCTAGTATTGCTCCAGCTCAAGCACGCTTAACCATAGAGACCTTAAACAAGTGTTGTGCCTTATGAACCATTCATTATAGAGCCACTTTAGCTCATCAATTGATAAGTAGGAGGTATTTTCCACAGCGTGTCAAATTATGATATTGCTATTAGAATTCAACCATGTAGTTTTGAGTCAAACTCATTGACCCATGTTTCATGAGTAGTGGTTCACAAGAACCCATCTCTCATGATAATGAATGGTCCACTTAGCACTCATTGCATCTAGGTGATGCTCACAAAGGTGAAGCACTGGGTCATCCCAGGAGGTCACCCATCCCAATAGTGCTCCAGCTCAAGCACGCTTAAAGACGAAGTTTTTCCAAGATTGACACGCTGTGGAAAATACCTCCTAATCAAATAAAAAACATTTCATGATTCTATTATATTTCTAAAGTTGATTAACGGCTGATAATATGAAGTGAGAATGTGTGATTATAGTGTCAAACAAGGGACACAATTTCCACCATTACAATATCTAAAACTGATTCGATACCTTGCCGTCCACCACCGAAGTTGGAGCAGTTGTCGTTATACTCACCTTTACTTGGAAAGCAAGTTATAACACAGAGCCATTCATTTCCTTCGCCTCCACAAGTTTCGGTCACGAGCAGGCAAAAAACTTTAAACGACAGGCAAAGGAATTTCGACAAGATTAATAGAAGAAATAGAAACACAGAGATGAGGCGCGAGGGAAGACAACATGGTTATGTGCGAAGCCACCAAAGAAGGAGGATCATTAACATAACAGACAAGGAGGAAGATGGACTGAAATGTTATCAAGATTGTTTTCACAAAGTGGATTCTTCCAGGCCAACAAACCAGTCCAAGTTTAGAGGCAAATGCAGGCGGGCAGGATGTAGATATTGTCACTTGGAGCCCTCCTCCAAATCCAGAGCAAAGACGAAGGGCCTCTGCAAGCACACCTCCACAAACCTCCTCTCCAGTTACCGCCTCTGTGCATGGAAGGTGGTGATGGATCACAACCCACATCGTCTTTCTTCTAATTCGGGTCAATCCTCCTTCGATTTCATTTCTGTTTTCGATCGAGGAGATGATGAATATTTGGACGATGATGAATGTTCTCACATTTTAATAGAGGAGGCAGCGGAAGAAGTGGTTGAGATTCCTGTGCAAACAGAGGAAGAGCAACGTGAAGAGATGGGCATCACCGATTTCAGCTCTTGTGAGAGCGATTCGTGGACGACAGAAAATCTGTGTGAGACTGATTTGGAGGAATGGTGTCTGGTTGATGAGGAGGAGTGATGTATATGATAATGGCAATGTGCTTATTGCCTAATATCAATCAACCAGCAATTTCACATTCCTTTTATGTAACCCTTTCTATTTTTATGTAAACACGTGCAAAAATAGATACTCTTAGGTAATAATAAGTTTACATGCACGCATTCCTCTACTTAAAATTGTTTATTTTCTTTTACATATAATATAAGCTTTGTATGCACTTTCACTTTATTAATTTGGTTTTCCAAAGACATAAATTTTGTTTTTTGAAGTTAATTATCTTAAATTTAGTCTAGATTAGTCTTAGCTTTCATAACTAGATTTCTTTTGTTTAGATTAGGATGTAAAAATGATCTTAGCTTCTTTTTTTAATAATTTTGATATTAATTTTAGTCTTGAATTGACTTCTAATTAGTTGTTAATTATCAAGTCATGTTTTGACATGTACCAAATGTATGCCTATGACTTGTATAAAAATATATCATCTATGGATAGGTGAAAAAAGATGGGAGGCCAAATCATGGCCAAAATTTCAAAAATAATTTGATAGGTTACAAGGCAAGCCCATTATGGCTTGGTGTGATCAAGCCTCTAACGTGACCACATTATAATGCGAGCACATTATAGCTTATTAAAACAAAAAAACAAACGACATCATTTCATTTTTATTATGTTTTTTGTTGTCCACATCGAAAAAATCTTGTGTTTGTGTGCTCACGTTTTGGAAGGAGCTAAAGTTGCAATTTCTTCATTGAATTGTTGTAAGTTTGTCACTAGGATGCTGCCACAATGACAGGGAGGTCAAACAAGTAAGCATTGTTTATTTTTTTGTGAGTTTGTTCTTAAATAGGTAATTTAAGGTTGTTTTTTATATCCATTTATTTAATTTGTAGGAAATGTTAATGAACCTCAAAACCCTCCTAAAAATCCTCAACAACCAAAACAAAAAGAACTCAAACAAAATCCTCAACAACCACAACAAGAAATTCCTCCAACTCCTCAACATCCTTCCGACACTCAACAAAATTTAATGAGGGTAATTAAAAAAATCAAAAAATAGATTAAGGAGTTAATCACAAGGTTGAACGATCCTATAAGTTCAACCATGGAAAGAAGACCACTTGTGACTTCACTTCAATATATGTTAACACATGTAGATGCAATCAACAAACAATTAAGGGATTAGGTAGATAGGAGGCAGGTGTGGAGGAATTTTTATGCATAAATTATCATATAAAGAATTAAAACATTACAAAATTACAAAGTATGATTTAGTGCTCACTATTCATTAACTCACGCACAAATCAAAATCTTGACCTTAATGCCAAGAGGTTTCCTATCCATTGGTGCCACCACTAAGGGATTATAATTTTTTTTGGGATAGGTGGTACATGGTTTTTAACTATTCACCATGCAACAATTGCGAAATCCCCCAATATTTCTTGAGGAAACTCTACTGTGAGTTCAACCTCAACAAAATCCCTAATTATTTTGATATGAGGGACTTTTAGAGGAGAGGTGGAGGGTCAACACATGATAGACCTAGTGCACGATAGTATCCTCAATGACAAGGGAGATGAGCTTTGGCTAGGCCAGCTCGTGAGCACATCGTTATCCCTTCTATCCCAAAGGAGAGTGCTGAGGTGGAAAATTTGCATTCTATTAACTCTTTGACCCAATGTATCATCTAGCATGCCAATCCTATAGTACAACGCCATCTAGGGGAGACTTAGAGGGGTAGGATTCCACCCCATTCTTGTTAGGTTTGCGAGTTGGCTTGTACATATGACCCCATAAACACTCAACAAGATGGTGCGTAGGATACATTTGTAGTTGCGAGGATGGTGATGGCAATTGAAATTTTGAATGAGGCTTTCGATATCAAAACTTAGGTAAATGTTAGCATGTTCATTGAATTTAATTTATTAAATTTTATTTTGAAATGCAAGATTAACTAATTTAGTTTAATGATTGTAATAAAATTTCATGGTCACAGTGTTGATACTAGATACAACAGCCCTCCACTTATTTATTACTCCATTGCATCTACCACTAATGTATGTAATTAGTAAAAAATTATAAACTTATTGCATGTGAATAACATTTTATATGAATGGTATTCTAATATCTAATTTTGGATGTTGAATAGGCTAATATTGGAGGTTTCATGGGAACACCTCTCAGTGCTAGTGGAGTTGGGAAAACCTTCACATAGGTAATAGAATAAAGAGTTTAACTAATGAATTGTACTTAATATATTTGTGTGGCATATATTCATATTGTTGATTACATCACATTGCACATCTTTCAAACTCAAAGGATTACTTCACATTGTGTAGAGTGGCTATGAAGGTATGCAAGATCTAGAGGCCTAATAGGAAAGCACAAAGAGATATAATATGACAAGAATAAACTATATTCAATGTCAATAATATGAATAATGGAACAATACAATGTACATAGGAGACCACTTGGATATATAGCCAAGGTGAGAAGATAGGAGGGCATAAGATTATGACAAGTGTCGTAATCTTATGACATGAGACAACAATAAAAAGTTATCACTCCATCTAAAGTGGAAAAGGATAATGTGATAATCTCCACAAAAGGTGGAAGTGATGAGGTATGAGATGTCAAGTCCACAAAAGGTGGAAAATCTCCAACAACCTCCTATGTGGTCCCTAAGTAAACTTAACTAAGGTGTAATCATGACCTAGGACAAGGTACAACACATTTAATTACACCAACACCCCCCTTTAAGTGCAACTTGGGGAGAATGTACAAATG
>VDFB02253029.1:0-65390 GCA_007258455.2 Sequoia sempervirens
AAAAACGAAAAAATTTGGCTCGGTATATTTCAGCAAATCATGCATAAGAGCTTTTATTATCGGAAATAGTCTCAATGCAACAATTTCATACACTGTCTCCACACTTTACAAATGAGGGGCGAGCTCAATTTATAGGCTCCCCGATTACAATTCAATGGCCAAGATTGATTTAGGATCAACAGTCAAGATTACAAAATAAAACCCTAATTAGGGTTTGTCACAACCAACTCCTTCTCGACCAATGAGAAAATTACATTCGAGGACACTTGTCCTTTTTGCTAAATATAAATCAACAATAAAATAGAAAGTTGTTGCATGTTGATTCGGAACAATTTGATTGGTTGAAAGATGATGAGGCACCACCTCAACGTGTTGGATGTCTTCCTTGGTCACTTTTTTTTTTCTTCCACGTTCTTGCCTTAGAATATTTTCCTTGCCGATGACTATGTCCTTTGCACTTGTTCCTTCCTAGCTTTGATCTTGGATTCCTTTTGAGACTTTGATTTCTTCTTCTCACCTGTACTGGAATCTTTGAGGTCTGGAAGTCTCCCCTTGGAGTAGGTGTCTAGACTTGAAGTTGGTTGCTTTAAAATTCCTCCTTCTCGAACTGGGTTGATGTTATTCCTTTGGATTTCCTCTTTGAATTCTCCAATTTGTGTCGAGATATTGTCTAAGTATGGAGATCTGTTTGGAACACTCTTCTTGTCACCATTTGATTCTAATTGGAAGCTTGTTTTTAATTCTTCAGGAGATGAAATCCCTCAAGAAGTTGCCTTGATTGCTTCAATAGGTCTGGGATTGTAGATGAAATCCCTCCAAGATGTCTGAATATTCTTTCAAGTGCCTTGAATTTGTTGAAAAATGCCTCTGTGCTTTCGCCATAATGGAGGAAATTGGAATTTTCTCTGTGAAGTATTTCCCATACTTAGCCAGATTTTGGCTATTCAAGTTCATTTTGTAACACCCTCACATAGACTATTCAACATTTAGCCAATATTTTGGCCATCTCGATGCTCGAATAAACTTTGCCTGTGGACTTGCCTTCAATTTTAAATGCGGCTATGTAGGAAAAATTCCATCCTTGGAGAAGGATTTTATCCACTTCTTCTTTACTTCTCCTCTTTATTCCCCTTGTTTTCCTTCCAACACTTGGTCAATTTTCTGAATTTTTCTCCTTGGGCGGACTTTACTTTGATCTCGCCATCCACTCTTGCCAAGGTCGGATTTTGCTCTTCTTGTGCCAAGTCGGACTTTACTCTTCTTGTGTCATCCATCCAATGAGCAAGGTCGGACTTTATGGCTTCTTTTCCATTCATCTTTGGCTCCAAAGTCGGACTTCATCAACTTTAAGCCATATCTCCTTGGGCAGACTTTATGATGTATTTTCCATATCATCTTTGGAGAAATTCGGACTTCTTAGCTAGCTTGCCACTGTCAAGTTCTAGGGTAGGGCGGACTTGGGAAACTTCTTGATAAGTTGCGTTGGGATATTTTATGCCTTAGATATTTTGCATTAGATTCAAGGGTGGACTTTCTAGCTTCTTGGCATAATGTCTAGACGAACTTTATTCATACCTTTGCCATTTCACAACTTCTCCTCTAGGCGTTTCATGCCTTAGACAATTTTTATCATATTTTGGGGCGGACTTCATGAATTTCTTTCCGCCTTTCTTATGGCATGGAAGACTTCCAAGCTAGCTTTCCAAGTGTCTCCAAGGTGATGTTACATAGGCAAGGCATCTATACTTAGCCAAATTTTGAATTTTCTACTTTGCTCTAGGCTAGGTGGACTTTCCACTCTTTATGCTATTCATTCTATCTTCCAAAATGCTGGGTGGACTTTCCATGATGCTTGGAATTTTGGCAAGGGCGGACTTTAGACTCTCCTTTCCATTGCTGGCTGGACTTCAAAGAGTTCTTGCCATTGCTGGGGTGGACTTCAATGAACTTTTTCCACCTTCCTTCCAAGTGTTGGGTGGACTTTGGAGTGCCTTGGACAAGGCTGGGCGGACTTCAAGATGTTCATGCCATTTTTCTTTCCAAGGTGAGGGCGGACTTTAGGCCTCTTGTGCCATCCATCCTTGGGCGGACTTCATGTCATGCTTGACACTTTCTTATCCAAACTAGGGGAGACTTTGAGGCTGGCTTGACATTCTTCCAAGCGGGCTTACTTCAACCTTGACATTTCCCTTGTGGACTCGTCTTTATGCTTGCCAAAGTTTGACATAGCTTGGGCGAACTTGCCAACTAATTTTCCACATGTATTTTCCTTTTACACTTAGCCAAAATCATGAAATTTTTCCTTCTAAAGCATCAAATACTTAGCCAAAATTTCAATCTTTTTCCCTCCTAGGCCTCCATACTTAGAAAAATGAAAAATTTTGGATTTTTCTTCCTAGGCATCAAACACTTAGCAAAAATTTCAATTTTTTTCCTTTCTCATGCCTAGGCGGACTTCCCAAGTGCCTTGCCAAAGCTGGGCGTAATTTAGAGGGTCCTTGCCATCTTTCTCTAGGTTCGATTCACGTCGGCCGAAATCAAGTGGCGGCAGTTTAGTGTGGCCCTAGGCTGTCACCTCCAGTGGACTAGTCTCGCCTCAGCTTGCCTCCTTCGTCCCCCAAAACTTGGCAAAAACGTAAGACCAGGGCAAGGGAGGTGGAGCTCGTTGGGCTAAGTCATGGGGATACCATTGGATTACCAAAAAAATAAAATTTAGAGGGTCCTTGCCATCTTTCTCTAAGGCATGGCGGACTTTCAAGAGTCTTTGCCAAGTCAAGGGCAGACTTTACACTTCCTTGGACGTCCCTCATTTCTAGGGCAGACTTTAGATATGTCTTGCCAATTCTTCTTTAAGGCTTGGCCGGACTTCAACACCTTCATGCCATGTCCCTCATTTTAAGGGCTGACATCTCAACTCTCTTCTTGATGGCGAACTTACCTTCCCTCTTTTATAGGGCCGACCTTGTTAATGGCTGAATCATGTTCTCTCGATGGCAAATTTTATTTTAGACTTGGGCAAAATTTATCATAGATTTCATGCCTCTGGGTTGATTTTTGGCAATTTCTTTTCATGATTTTTTGACTGATTTTGAACTGGTTTTCCAGATTTTTCCATGCTGTTGGGTTGATTTTCTCATATCTTTGCTTGCTTTTCCATGCTTTTCCTGATTTTTTATTTGATTTTTTGATTTTCACTTTGATTTTTCAATGATTTTTTTAAAAAAATTTGGTTGATTTTTGGATCTAAAGATGGAAAGTTGATTCGCTGACTAGGGTTGACTTTCTAAAAATAGAAAAAGAAAATCCCTAAAAAATAGGGAACCTCGTTTGGTCCAAAAATGCCAAAAATGAAAAAATGAAAAAGCAAAAAAAGCAAATTCCCTAAAAAAATAGGAAGTGTCAGAATTGGCCCAAAGCATAGGCGATCCTCATCTCTCGGGCCTTTTGAGCACTTCTGTGATGTTTAGGCATTGATTCAAGCATGGATTATTGACTTGGCTTGGATGACTCTCAAAAGACTGACTTGAAACTCTGAAAGAAGTGACCTCATGAAACCGTTATGTGGAGACAAAACCCTAAAAACTAGCAAACTATTGGGGTTCCCATTTGTGATGGGGCAATGTGTGAAAAGGTCACAACACCACCTCAAACTGAAGGAGAAGTACATCAAGAAGAAGATCATGAGGAACGAAATAAGACTCAAGAGCCTAGTCAGGAGAACTAGAGGTGATAATCGATACTTCTCACGACACAAGAGCGGTCTCCACTCCAAGGGAAACATTTGAAGCTATACCAATGTGGTTGAACCAAACCATTAAGAAAAGACAAAGGACATATGTGGAAACTCTTGAGCCAAGCTTGAGTGCGCTATTAGAGGCCTTCCAGTCTCTTGGAAGAAGAAGAAAGAAATCTCAGAGGATTTCTACTATTTCAATGGATGAGCAAGGTAATAGGATGGCTGAGATAGCAGTCCCTTTGGTGGACAAAATGGAATCCGAAATGACGTTTGATGACTACCAAATCCACCAGGTGGATTTTGGTGTGCAAACAAGACATGGACAACAACAGTCTTTGTAGATGTCAGTGTCTGTTATTCTAAAAAGAATGCAAAAAGATGAGAATACAAAAGATGAGCTAAAGGCTCAAGTTATACAGTTGACTGCCTGCATTAGCAATCTCATTGGCCCGGTGAATGATAAAGATCCTTAGTTTTCACTCTAGCGGCTTTGAAAGGTGAAGTTAGATACTTTGACCCGGATGGATGAATTCTAGCTATACAACAATAGAAAAAGAACTTCTTGGAACTAGCATATATAGTTTTGAAGCAGCTAGTTAAATCATACCATTCAATTAATGATGAAGATAGTAATGCTCAGCAAATTGCCCTGAGCATTGATGAAGAATTGTTGGTATGGTAGTACATTCCAATCCTCCATCAGATAAATGAGATTAAAGAAGAAGAATTGCACAAAGCTATGGTAATTGAAGAGGGAGAATAAGAATTAATTCCTATTTGGATGAGAGTAGCAGAGTTCCATACCTAGATCTTGAATAAATGCAAAAACCAATTAAATAATGATAGAAGCCAAGCAAAAAAGGAAATGAGTGACATCCGCAAAGCAACAAAAGACCTAGGATGTACAACAAAAAGGTAAAGCTCCAATCTCTTCAAGAGGAGTTGGAATCTTTTGCCAAGATACCATAATAGATGGAAAGGACCACATTTGACTAGAAGATCAAAATTCAATTCCATAAGGGCCCATTGATGGAAAAAATGAATGAAGTAGTGCCAACATGGACTAAGAACTTTGCAAAATGACTGTAGAGAGGATAAATATTGCTGATGTTGCTTGTTCAAGTGTTTTGCTGCTAAAGATAACACTTCTCCAAATCTGTACCTAGATTAATGGATGCCAAGTTGGCGTGAGAATTCCAATAAGTGTTGATGAAAATCATATGCCCAGAAGAAGGAATTAGAGGGCTGTGGGAATTTGAAGTTGCCAACTAGATTATAGTTACATTTTAGTTCTATTTAGTTACTTTTAATGATTTCCTAAATTTTAGCAAAAGACTAAATCACAACTGAGTGGCGCCCAATTTTGCTTTATTTTAATTTTAGTTTAGTTTCAGTAAAAGACTCAAGTGTTGGAGTTGGTTCTAGTTACTTTTTTTATTAAGATCCACAATCACGGGAAACATATTTTCTATATATGTAAAGTTTTGGGTCATTGCAAAGTATCCAATTCTTGTGTATTTTTGCAATTGAAACAATACAATCTCGGTGTGGAGTTTACTTGTTGATCTTTGTGCAAAGAGCTTATTTATTCATCTAAGGATAACACCTATGTTGCATGCATTTGAATATGGCTCAATGGTGATGGTATGAACATCTTATTTTAATTGCACTTGTCAAATTGATGAGATCTTGTCTATAACTATGGAATTAAGTAAGGTTTCTTCCTAGATCTACGCATGTTTGATGGTGTTCTGGTTGTATGAAATCTAGAAATCTTGTGAATGATTATATTTCCTCTAAATATTGCACTACTATTAGTTGTAAATGTGTGTGATGCTATTTACATTAATGACTGTTTTGGAAGATCTTGTTTAAATGCACAAAAGTGATTAATGAAATGTTTATTGTTGTTGTTCGATTAGAATATGTTTATATTACTCCTTGTTACCCTACTTTTTTCACTTTATTTTATAAAATGGTTATACATTGTGTTGAAAGAGAAACAGATTGATTTCAAATCTACTATGTTGAATTGTTAAAATTATCTTATGTGATTGCATATAATTTTGCAATATTCCGAACCAATTTTTTCAATTTTTGATTACAATAAGCAATGCAACACACATCCGTTAGGGTTAGCACTTAAACCAAAATGATGCGGAATACAACTCTAACCAAGAATGTACACTGGGATCCCAAGTAGGGCAAGGTGTGAGCATATGGTCAGAGGATTTCAATGCATGCTGAAAGAGTAACTCTAACTAGGAATGTGCCCAAGATGGACGAACATATGGTCAGAGGATCCCTACCAACTACAATTGCTGAAAGTAAACTCAACGCCAAGCATGCGCTTTCAAACCCAGAGTGGGAATGGAGCTACCATATGGTGGAGATGCTAAGTACTACAATGCAATTCAAAATGTAAATAGGTGGCAAGCCAGCCTCTTCCACTTATTCAGTGGGTATTACAAGCATGCAGAGAAAGATGAGAAGAAATGCTGACAGTACTACTGTTCAGCTTACAATATAATAGAGAATGCTTGCCAAGAGCATAAGATTAGAGCTAATTAGTGCTGCAACAAATTAGAAGACTCTCCCTTGCTTAATAATAATACCAAGACCAATAACTCCTCTCAAAAAACCAATCTCAATATTCTGATTTGTGACAGACCTGCTCTTAGAAAGCTATATCAGCAACACAGGAAACCACTAAATTGCTCACTACTCCCCCAATACTCAACCAAAATGCAAAAGACTTAATGCAAAGTGCTCCTATGATGAAGGTGCCCAAGAATGAACCATAAAACTGACTCAAAAGTTGATATTTATTTTTGCACAAACTCCAAGAGAACCCCAAATGGTATGGCCTTTAGTGAGGGGCGATTTCTTTCCATAAAATTCAATTCTTCATCATAAAATCTGAAACTTATCAATTAGGGTCGCCCTTGTTAGAGAAATGCAATAAGACAATACCCAAAAGGAGATAAATTTTATTTTCAATTTTATGAATGAAACTCATACAGCAAAGATAATCAGCAACTCCAGAAAAACAACTAGAATGCAAAGGAACACTACAAAATGCATAATCACCACTAAAATGCCAAAACTCACTACAAATCCACTCAACTATCATCTAACATCTCCACTAGTTGCTATATTTCAAGCAAGAAGTCGAGCCAAAGCTAGGAGGCATTCATTCCTCGAAGCAATTCCAGCACCATTTCGGCAACATAACAATACTGAAGACATAAGATGATGAAATGAAGAGAAGAGGTCATCTTATAAAGGCACAACAGAGAATTTCCAGAAGCTTCTAGAAGAGGCGCCCTAACTTTCAAATTTGAAATAAATCTTTTTCCCTCCAAGAGGTGGCGTCCCCATACAAGCATGATTTTGACCTTTTAAAATAATAAAATATCATCTCCTCCTCAAGTTGGTGTCCAAAACACAAGCTTCACTTTTGACCTTTATAAAATATTAAATCACCTCAATGAGGCGTCCACCCATGAAGACCACCTTTTTAGAACAACATGAAGTGAAGAAGCTAGGCCAAGGGGGAACTTTAAATATAAAGTTAAAATATAACAATATTTAAATAATTGAACTTATCTCTCCAAAATGCATCTGAAGGCCAAAAGCGAAGAAACCGACTGAACCAGCTAGAGAAAAGAGCCAACTGTGCCAAAAACAATAGGACCATTGCTAAAAATAGAATTTACTAAAAATAGTAAATTCCAGAAAGTGCTCGGAACGCAAATCAAGTTACACCACTGCGAAGCTCTTTGAAAACCTAGAAAGAATCCGCAATTCAATCACCAAATTTTGAGCAACAACAACCTCCAAAATAGGAAACCCTAATTTCACCTTCCAAGTAGCCTACGGGTCTCTAGAATAGGCCAACAGTCAATTGAAATGATCATGCTCGAGAAGTGGACATTACAAATTTCCAGTTATCTAAATTCTAGATCCCCTTCTGAAACTACATTGATCTCACAACTATGCTACTCACGTAGTCATGACTTGACCTAAAGGAACATTGGAATAGTTCTTACTTCTTTCCAAGAGAGACAATAAACCCTTATTTCCTAGCACATTGTGTGTGACCAAAATCACCCTCAACAAAATTGGCGCTAGGAGGGCCCATAGTAGAAAAACTGGAAAATATTGGGTCATTCTTTGCAGATAGATACCATAGGATACTCAAATTTTCTCTCAATAAAGAATATCTAACTAAGTTAGTCTAACATAGGAAGACAAGGAGTGACAAAGGGGAATCCAGAGGTGAAGCTTCCAGATTTGTAGCTTCATCATTAAAGCCTAGTTCACCATCCTCACCTATGAGTCCAGCAACACCCCAGATAGTAACTACTACTACTCCTCTGCCACCACTGATGGCATTTTTACCTATTGATGAAAGATCTCTAGTAAATGTTGGAGCAGCTTTGAATGAATTACCAAAAAACCCTAAAAATTTATGTCCTATATATGTATACAATGAGTCAAGGACAACAGAGGACCATATTAAAACTTTCAAAGAAATTTGCAATCGAACTCGGATTGCTCACCTGGATGTCGTTTGCAAGTTGTTTCCCTACTCATTAGGAGAATTCACCTACAATTGGTACCTTAATATCCCTTAAGGAGGAATCGCAATATGATTGCAGCTGGACAATAATTTTCTTAATCAGTTCAAGACTTACACAGACCCAACCATTTTGTACCATCAATTCGTATCTTGTAGGAAAGAACCAAATGAGCCTATAAGTATTTACAAAACCCAATTCCATAAGACCTATAAACAATTGGCGGATCCATATGTGATACCTAAGTGCATAGCTGTTCAAACCTATCTCAGATACATAGATCTCCTTATTAGTCCATTTCGGAAAAGATTAACTGACAACCAAAGAGACATTGGATACAATTTACAACTAGGAAATTGTCTTTACCCAACAAATGGACGTGCAAGCTAGAAATATCTCTAGCACTTTGCCTTCTTTAGGTCCACCAAGGATGGCTAATCAAATTTATGCTATAAATAATGCTTTGACAACCATACACCATTAATGAACCCCATCCCAGGAGCTCTAAATACATCTCAAAATTTTCTACCATATCAAAACCCTATCTAGCAGACCCTTACCATGCCTACACTTATTTATTTGGGTTATGGACAAGAAGAAAATTTTACAAATGGCACAGGACAACCAGTTAAATCATTCTTTGAGCAATCAATGCCATCACTTTGCCAAGGTCAGAACACCCAATTAGCCTCTGAGGTTGAAGCCATGAAAAAGATGTTGTCTCAAGTGACAAATGAATTGACCCATTTGAAAGTTAACCCTCCCCAAATAGGGAATAATCACAACCAAAATAGTGGCCAAGGTTATAGTCACAATTAAGGGAATAATGAAAACACCAAGGTTTTCAAAACCGCAGGTTTAAACCCCAGAAAGGCAACTAAACATGGAATACCCAACCTAACAATGGAGGAGTTCCCAGTCCCTTGGATGGTGCTAATGTTGTAAATTCTGTAGATAATGTTGGTTGTAGGTTTCACAAAACATATGACCATGTTGAGGCCAATTGCCCAGACATGCAAAGAATGTCTTCACTAATATAAGGTAGTTCACGGACCTCTACTAGTGGCATGAATAATATAATGGTAGATTCTTATGAGACTAACTTAAGACACTCTACTCAAGAAGAAGAATTCACATTTCCATTTGAAAAAAATGAACTAGAAGGTGTGGACATCCTTTCCTTTCAAGTTTCAACAGACCAGGAGCAACTATAATTTGAGGGGCCGGAAGGAACTTTTGATTGATGGGATTCTACCAAGCTCACACCCAACTCCCACATACCCTCATGTGAAAAACAATCCTCCTGCTCCAAAGGAACCCTTTAGATGGAAGACTCGATCAAATAACTTCCCACTCTATAGAACCCCAAGTTAGAATGAAGAAAAGAATAATGTTGTGATGATTTAAAAAATACAAAGGCCAACATCTCCATCTATGACATGTTGGAGCAATGTCCAATCCAAAAGGAAGCATTATTAAAATCATTAGGAAACCTCACTGGGGCCTTTGCTAGTTCCACTCAAAAAGATAAAGGACAAGTCCTTAATACCTCTTATGCCATGGCTACAATCTTCAAAGGTAAGACCAAAATCCCTCCTTTTCTATTGACAGTGCACATGTTTGGAAAAAATGTACATAACTGTCTAGTAGATTTTGGGGCATCATGTAACATTATACCTTACTCCATATGTCAAAAGTTAGGAGTAACACCTAGACCAGCCAATAGAGTTGTGGTCCAATTGGAAAAGACAAGAGTCAAGGTCATAGGAAAATTAAAGAATGTTCATATGCAATTAGCTTCTGACCCAAGAGTGCAGGAATACATTGATATACATGTAGCAAACATTCCTGAAATGTTTGGAATGCTTCTTAGCAGAGAATGGACAAAAAATTTAAGAGGATGGTTCTCCATTGAGTTCACACAACTTTGGTTACCATGGAGGGGGCTAAATAACTAGATTGAGATTGATGTCGAACCTAAATTAAAATATACGATAACTACATACAATGCCCCAAATGAGGTTGCATTCACAGAGTTAGACTTAGGGGTTTATAAAATGAATGAAATTGTGATGATATCATTGGAAACCGAAGAACAACTGAAAGTGGATAGTCCTGTCAAGGGACTACAAGAATTTCAAACTGCGGATCATGTCTTTCAATATTTTTTGAATAAAATGTATAGTGATATAACTAATCTTGGAGAGTATGCACATGCATTTGTGCTATTGTTACCACGGTGGTGCAAAATCCATGAAGCAAAAAAATTTGAGTTTACTTGTCTAGCTTGTCAAGATGCCTGTGCAAGAGTCAAAATGATGCACTATCCAAAGTTGGAGGACAGTGGCTCAGAGGTAAACACAATAGAAGATGAAAGTTTTGATAACCTAGATCGATTGACTTTAGAAGATGAGCAAGATACCGAAGAGGAAGTTCCCATTATCCCCATAGAGAAACCTCTTGGGGATGAGAGTCTCATATCCACAAAAAAGAACCTGCCTGAAAATTTGGGAAAGAAAATTAGAGATCTATTTATCACTGATCAAAATGGTCAAGAAAAGGGAAACATTCCACAAGCATCAATCCCAGAGAAGTGGACGATGTGGAAGCTTGGATTCTACAGATCTAAGTGCAAGCAGCAAAATGGTGTTGGGATTGAGTTGGTCAGCCCATAGGGGAAATCTTTCTTGAGTGCCTTCAAATTGCAGTTCACATGCACCAATAACATCACAGAGTATGAAGCTCTGTTCAAGGGGTTTGTTGTTGGCCCATCAAAAGAAGGTCAAACAATTGTTCGTAGAAGGGGATTCTCAATTGATTGTAAGGTAGGTAAGGAGCCAATATTCCTGTCATGATAAAAGATTGGATGCCTATGGGAATAGGGTATGGGATCTGACTGAAGGTTTCAAAGCCTTTAACATAAAGTCAATCCCTAGACAGAAGAATTATATTGCAGATGCCCTCATTGCTTCAACAAGTTCCTTGGAGCCAATGACCAATTCTCACCTTAAATAGTTTTTAGTAGAGATGGTTCTCGTACCATCAATTCTAGATAATATCACTAATTTTTAGGTGTTCAAGGATGATCAACATATCCTGGAATTCATCACTAGCTCCGGGATCCATTCGTGATAGCGGAGGATGGGATAATTAACCTGAAGACTAGCACTATTCCCAAAGGCATGGTAGCATTGGAAAGGATATTCAATCCTAATAATACCACCAAGATCTAAAAGGTCTCCATCGACTCAAACAAGAGTAAAAGTGATCTCCACAATTTGGGGGACGAGTTTGATAAAAGAGAAGTTTCTATTAGACAGATTTGTACCTCGGAAGAAAGGGATGGAATAATAAAAGCTTTGACAGATTACAAAAAGGTAATTTCTTGGAGCTACGAGCTAAAGACTTATGATACCTTGATAATCATGCACACTATCCCTCTATAGAAAGATGCAAAGCCATTCAGGAAGAGGCAACAACCGGTTAATGCATTACTGGAACCCTTAATTGAGAAGAAAGTCCAAAAGTTGTTGAGTTCGAAGATCATCTATTCGACGTGACACTCCACCTAGGTGGCCAACCTAGTGCCAGTGCGAAAGAAAAATTGAGAAATCCGGCTATGCATGGATTTTTTAAATCTCAACCGGGCTTTGGGGAAGGAAAACTATCTATTGCCTTCACTTGACAAAGTTTTGCAGATAGTTAACGGGTCCCAAATGATGTCCTTTTTGGATAGATACTTGGTATACAATCAAGTGATGGTTAGAGAAGAGGATAGGCTAAAGACTGATTTCACTACAAAGTGGGGTGCTTTTGCATATAGGAGAATATCATTCAGGCTCATCAACACTAAAGCCATTTTCCAAAGGGCAATGGATATAGCCTTTAAAGGGCTAATCAGGAAGTGTATCATCATTTATATGGATGATCTGACAATATTTTCTAAGAAAAGAGTTGACCATGTGGTTGATTTGCATAAGATATTTCTGCGCAATAAAGGTTTCCAGATCTCTTTGAATCCTAAGAAATGCATCTTTGGTGACGTAAGGAAAGCTTATCAATCACATAATTTTAGAAGAAGGTATTTCCATTGATCCAAAAAGGATTAAATCTATCATGAAGCTGTCACTCCCAAACAACAAGAAAGAATTGAAATCTTTCTTCCGAAAAATTAATTTTCTTAGAAAATTTATTAGTGGGCTCATGGAAATTTGTAAAGAACCGAATCAATTTTTTTTTTGTTTTTTCAAATGCAATTACAATCAACACGCACCCGTTAAGGTTAGCTCTAAAACCAAAACGTTGTGTAAGCAACTCTAACCAAGAATGTACACCAGGATCCCGATGTGGGCAAGGGGTGAGCATATGGTTAGAGGATCTAATGCAGATGCAAACTGAAAGGGAACTCTAACCAAGAATGCATCTAGGATAGACGAGCATATGGTCAGAGGATCTAGATGCAAGATGAGCTAAAGTAACTCTATCCAAGGATGGCGCTGAGTGATGGCGAGCATATGGTCAGAGGGTCCCTACAACTACTGACTGAAAGTAAATAGGCGGAAAGCCAGCCTCTTCCACTTATCCAGTGGGAAATACAAGTAAGTAAATAAGGAGAATAAGTGAGAATGCTGATAGTACTACTGTTCAACTTACAATGTGATAGAGTGCCAGCCAAGAACACAAGATTGGAAGCTTAATAATGCTGCAACAATGTTTAACAACTCTCCCATGCACAATAGAACTATCTAGACTCAAACCCACTCAAAACCCAACTTTTTCTTAATCTGATTTTGATAGACCAGCATTGAAATGAAGCAACCAGCAACAGCATAACTCAACTAAATGCACATATCTAACTCATAACTCACCCAAATGACGTGATATTAGATGCAAAATGCTCTAATGAGGATGGCGCCCAAGTTAAGACACTGAAACCCACCCAAAATGCTTCTATTTATTTTTGCACGGAAACCAAAGCTTTCCCAAATGGTACAGCCCAGCAGCAAGGGCGATTTGGCTTTATAAAATCAAAGACACCTTCATAAAATCTGCAAATTTGCTTGAATGGTTACCCCACATAGATAAAAGGATAAATGAAATACCCAGAACAATAGTAAATTTATTTTCAAAGATATGAGTGAAACTACAGATTCAGCTTGACTTCAGTAACTCCAGAAAATGATAAGAAGTGCAATAAACTAAACTTCTAATGACAGAACAACACTACAATGCAAACCTCACTACAAAAAGTCACTCAAAACAAGCAAACCTCTCCACTAGGTGCTATCTCTCAAGCACGAAGTCGAGCCAAGGCTAGGAGGAATTCATTCCTTGAAGCAATCCTAGCACCATTCCGGCAGCATAACAATATTCAAGGCATAAGATACTGAAATGAAGACCCAAGGCTTCCTTTTATAATTTTGAGAAGACCCGTCTAGAAGCTTCCAAAAGGTGCGCCCCACTTCCCAAGATGCTTTTAAGGTTTTGACTTGACCAAGTCTCCCTTCAAGATGGCGTCCTTTTTCATAAAGGCAATTTTCTTTTAATTTAAAATTATCTCCTCTCCAAAAGTTGGCGTCCCACCTCCAAGAGCAATATTTGACTTTAGAAATATTAAAACTTTCCTTGATGATGCGTCCACCCATGAGGTCCCCCTTTTCAGAACAACTTAAAGTCATGAAGCTAGGCCAAGGGGTTATAACACTATAATATAACATTATTTTAATTAAAATACTTATCCCTCCATAAAATGCATCAAAAGGCCAAAACAATATTACCAACTGAACTGCCAGAAGAGGAAAGCCTGCTGAGCTGATGCTGACTGGACCACTGCTAAAAAAAGAATTTACTAAAAATAGTAAATTCAAGAAGTTGCTCAGAATGCAATGCATGCGACACCATTGCAAAGATTTCTGAAAACCCAGAAAGAATCCGCAATCCAAAATCCCAAACTCCGAGATGTAGCCGTCATGACTTACTAAAAATAGTAAGTTCGGAAAGTTTTCCCGACGCAGTTGCATGTCATACCTCTGCGAAGCTCTCTGAAAACCCAGAAGGAATCCAAAATCCAAATAGCCAAACTCCAACATGCAAAACCCCGAATCTTCAAAAGAACCCACCAAGCAGTTGGAAACCCTAATTCTGCTTCTGACCAGCCAGCAGTGCACCGAGAAAAAGCCATCAATCACTGAAAAGTGTAGAGCTAAAAATGGGGACATTACAAAATCGTTTACCCATTGAATGATATGCTCAAGAAGGATGCTAAAATTGAGTGGAAAACTGAGGCCAAGGAAGCCTTTCAGCAAATTAAAGAGGTTTATCACTAGTGCACTTTTATTAGCTAGCCCGAATTACTCTAGGCCATTCCATATCTAAACTTTCACTTTTGGTCATTCTTGTGTAGGTGTTCTTACACAAAAGGGTGAAGAAGGGGATGAGAGGCTGATCACATTCATGAGTGCTCCCTTCAAGAACGGTGAAATAAGATATCCTAATCTAGATAAACAATCATTTTCTCTTGTCAAAGCTATTAATAAATTTAGGCACTATATCTTGAGACGTAAAGTGATAGTAATATTTCCTGATGCTGCGGTCAAGTCTATGTTGATGGAAAATGAGTCCAGGAAATGACACGGGAAATGGATGGCGATACCCAAGAGTTTGATATAGACATCCAACCTATGAAACTAGTGAGAGGTCAAGGACTCTCAAAGACCCTAGTAGGTGCAAATCAGCAATTTGTTTTCCAACAATATACTCAACAAGACATCAACTCTGATGAGTGGTATAGAAACATTGTTTAGTACCTAGTGCAGAATAAATGTCTAGAAGGCATGAGTGCATCCTAGAGGCGAGCATTGAAGATTAAGATTCAAGCTTATATGATGAGAAGGAATTATGAAGGTGTCTATCTGAGGTGCCTAGACAAAGGAGTTGTTGTCAGAACCCCGATGGTTCTCGCTTCAAACCCTAACTGATGTTTTTGTGTTTTTGCAGTTTTTTGGTTTTTTATGTTTTTGAAGGTTTTTCAGACAAAGTGTAAAAGCTGCGATTTCTCTTTTAAATGCTAATAAATTCATAATAAATAAATGGCATCCAATTAAGCTTTGAAAATGCTCAGGAAAGATAGGCGCACCAATTTATTTCTCTTCTAGATTGTTTACAAAGGTAAATAACAACATATAAATGAAATACAGATTTATTTCTAAGGAACCTGATTTCCTTCTCACAGCCGCCAGCAGCAATAAAGTAATAGTACGGCTGAATGGTTGAGTGCTCCTTTGTCCACTGAAAATGTTGCAAAAAACTCCAATGACCAAGGCGCTGTGAAACCCTCTGTGAATGACTGAAGATGGAATGCGTTTTTTCTCTGAGAAGGTGGTACGGCCTTGAAGGTACAGAACAGTACGGCCTGCTGCAACAGCAATAAATGATGTAGTACGGACCTTGGAAAGTGTGCATAAACTCTGACAAATGATCTCTGATCAAGTCGCCCCTACTGCCAGATGAATAACACTGTGAATCTCTGCCTGGAAAGATAAATAAGCTCAGTCTGTGATCCCTGTATGAAATCACCAAGTGCAAGCTTCAGCTGGTATTGCACAGCCTCAGTCTGCCTGATCTCTGAAGAGTTTTCGTTCTTCAGAAACGTTCGTCTGCCAGAAACCCTAGGGTTTGCAAACTCCAATGCTCAGAGCAAAAGACAAATTAGAATAACATTTCATAATGGTTCGATTTGTCCTTTCTAAAAATATATACTCCCCCTTTGAGAAATTCGACCCAAGCTCTTTTAATTAATCATTTAAATAAAATTGATTTATTTCACCTCAATACTTAGGAGAAATATTTTAATAATTAAATGGCGCCTCTTTTAAATGAATAATAAATATTCATTAAGTCAACATTTAATACTTTATTATAAAGTATAATAAATACTTTATAACTGGCCAATTTAATTAAATATTTAAATATTTCAATAAAGTGACTTTAATATAAAGTCAAATTATTAAATATTTAATAAATCATTAATTACTCCTTATTTCTCCATCTGATCATCAAACTGCCGAACTGGGTCGATTCTGAGCCGAATGGTTGAACCAGGTGCCCTGCCCGAAATAGCAGCTTCCGCCTGACCTAACTTTCTAAAAATAGAAAGTTCCTGAAAAAGCTCTCTGGAAGATTCTGCGAAGGCCCAACCTGACACAACTGCAAACTGGAGCTACCAAACACTGAGTAACTACCTCCGATGATCCTCTGCACACCCTGTCAGCCTACGAGGATCGAAATTATAGGCTAACTCCTCGACAAACAGTGTTAGCTAAAACGGGGACATGACAGTCCGCCCTCCCTGAAATTGCTTGTCCTCAAGCAATCTCTGCAAATACAGCTGCACTGCACCACCTGGATCCCAAGGATAGAACCGGACAATGTTCCTGCTGGCCACAACTGACCCCTGTAACTCCCACAACTGATCAGCAAGAATAGGATACCATTCCCTATTAACCTCAGTGCGGTCCGACATAGGATCAAGAAACTCAGAAGGAGGCAAGTCAAACGACAAGCAACACTTACCCCCTAAAACTGCACGAGATATACTATCATCCAACATATCAAGCACGTGCATGCTAGAACTGTGCACCTGAAACAAATTGTGTACATGCGGATTAATCACGAAACTATACGCACTCTGCACCATATACACACTGTGATACTCCTCCGTGAGCTGAGTCTGAAATCCCAGTGCACTAGTAGGATCCCAAACGCTATCATCACGCTGCTCAAGACCAGGATCAGGTGAGTTACCCATATCAAACTCAAAGAGCGGGTTGTCGTATGTAGATATAACATCTGTCTCAAACAATGGATTGGTCACAAACGGAACCAAACCACTAGGCTGATCCCAAACAACTACCTCAGAACCCCCGGGGTACTGAGCATTACCACGCCTGGTCTGCACAAAATCCTCCTCTACCTTCTCGCTCTTCCCACTAACGAGAGAGATAGAACGAAGGCTGCCATCTGTAATACCCCTCAACACATATTTCTTGCCCTGTACCTCAAATCTCATCTCCATTTTAGGCAAGTTGAGGGTGAACACACTGATGTCCTGCAGCCATCTCATACCCAATTCTAAATCCATCCCACCCAGGTTGACTACATAAAAGTCTGCCTGCAACTCATAATCATTCAGCATGAGAGTGAGATTACAAATCCGTCGAGTGCAAGTGAGGGTATATCCATCTGCCACCCGAACTCTGAATCCAGCGAAATCCTCTGTCTGGAGTCTACATCCGGCCGAATGGCTCTATCAATGAAATTTGTGTGGCTCCAAAGCTGGGTCGCAGCATAGCAATACATCAAGAAACCTTCCAATCGGACTCTAAACCTCAATGAATCATCCCAGACACTCGTAGATAACACCAACGGGGATAAGTTGGCATCGGGCCCAAACTCCGTAGAAGCATTCCCTGCCTCCGCATGTTCTGAAACAACCGGCTGGTCTGAATCATCAGACTCGTCATCATCATAGTAAACCCACATGGCGCGGTTGGCTCTGCCCTTCGGTCTCAAAGGACAATCGTGCTCCTTGCTGTAGGGTGCTTTGCACCAATAACAAAGTTGTTTCTTCCTGCATTCCTCCCGAGTTGCATCATCAATTCTCGCAACTGGTTTCCTTTTAGGCTCTGCAACTGGTGTATGACTCTCCTCAATAGGCAAGTTATTTGTTTTATTGAATTGTTTTCAGCAACAAGCTCCATACCTCCTTGCCTTCCGTGATCGCTCAAGAGGGAGGGTCGTGTGCCTTAACCCAACCTTCCTCTCATGTAGTTCTGCCAAGCTCTCAACGAAGAGTATAATGAGTTCGCTCAAATGCTACCACCATAACCGCACCCTCTAAAACCTCACCACGTATCAACTAAGCAATTGTCAGCTCGAATGAAGCTAGCTCCCCTCAAATAAAGTTCGATCCCTACCGCTTCTATCGCCTCTGCTAGTATCCCCATAGGTATTAATCAGATGATACTAGCTGGTTACGTGGGTGCCACCAATCATGTGCTACTCGCCGAGATGTAAAGTAGCAAATTTAATTGCCTCATCCTCCTGCATAGGCCTAAGTGACAAGTAGTTGTCCAATTTCTGGACCCAAGACCTAGCTGATGTCTTTTCTGACCCATCAAAATATGGCAGTGTAATTTTGCTCACAAAGATACCGTAACCGCTCACCATGTGGAATATGTGGTTGATGCTTCAGGGTCTACGGTCAAATTCCAATTCTCCTCTGGCTTCATACACATCATAAACCCATGAAATGTGTGTCACGGACCAGCTAGTGATGTACTCACCATGAAATCTCGTCAAGTCTGCCACCGACATGCCATTCTGTGGCTGGAAGTCCTGATGATGCACCTGATGCTCTGCCCTTGGAGTCTGTGGTGGAGTCTCTCTGGGTAAGAAAGTAGGCTGGCCTAGCCTACGCTCCTGATAGATCGCGATCTACTGCCTAGGTGCTAATGCCAATGGTCGATCCAATCGGTGTGGTCCCATTGCTCATCCAATCAGTATGAAATGAGGTCAGGTATGCATACTGTCTAATGGTACCCAATTAACCCAGACATCAGCATCCATCATATTATCGCGGCCTCCGCTTCAAACTCCTCATCAAGGAGGATATCAAATTCTCTCGCATGTGCCTTCCCCGATCTCTATGTACCGAGGGAATCTCAATGACCGCCATTAGGGTTGCAACATCAAGTTACCACCGCGAAGCTGGTCTGCAGGAATACCAAGTAACCCCTCCTATTAATCGCTCCGACCGAAATAGTGGACCTGGTCCAATCCTCGCTCTCTTTGCCTGCTCCTACACCCTCATAATCGTAATAGATCTCGGCCATGAAAAGGCAACCAAAAGCACACACTGAATAATCAAAAGCAACTAAAAGCAATCAAAACACAAGCATGTATGTGAGAGATCTCAGTTCGATACCAATCGCTGTAACTCGATGGTTCGCTCAAACCCTAACCGATGTTTTTGTGTTTTGCAATTTTTGGTTTTTTATGTTTTTGAAGGTTTTTCAGACAAAGTGTAAAAGCTGCGATTTCTCTTTTAAATGCTAATAAATTCATAATAAATAAATGGCATCCAATTAAGCTTTGAAAATGCTCAGGAAAGATAGGCGCACCAATTTATTTCTCTTCTAGATTGTTTACAAAGGTAAATAACAACATATAAATGAAATACAGATTTATTTCTAAGGAACCTGATTTCCTTCTCACAGCCGCCAGCAGCAATAAAGTAATAGTACGGCTGAATGGTTGAGTGCTCCTTTGTCCACTGAAAACGTTGCAAAAAACTCCAATGACCAAGGCGCTGTGAAACCCTCTGTGAATGACTGAAGATGGAATGCGTTTTTTCTCTGAGAAGGTGGTACGGCCTTGAAGGTACAGAACAGTACGACCTGCTGCAACAGCAATAAATGATGTAGTACGGACCTTGGAAAGTGTGCATAAACTCTGACAAATGATCTCTGATCAAGTCGCCCCTACTGCCAGATGAATAACACTGTGAATCTCTGCCTGGAAAGATAAATAAGCTCAGTCTGTGATCCCTGTATGAAATCACCAAGTGCAAGCTTCAGCTGGTATTGCACAGCCTCAGTCTGCCTGATCTCTGAAGAGTTTTCGTTCTTCAGAAACGTTCGTCTGCCAGAAACCCTAGGGTTTGCAAACTCCAATGTTCAGAGCAAAAGACAAATTAGAATAACATTTCATAATGGTTCGATTTGTCCTTTCTGAAAATATATACTCCCCCTTTGAGAAATTCGACCCAAGCTCTTTTAATTAATCATTTAAATAAAATTGATTTATTTCACCTTAATACTTAGGAGAAATATTTTAATAATTAAATGGCGCCTCTTTTAAATGAATAATAAATATTCATTAAGTCAACATTTAATACTTTATTATAAAGTATAATAAATACTTTAAATTGCCAATTTAATTAAATATTTAAATATTTCAATAAAGTGACTTTAATATAAAGTCAAATTATTAAATATTTAATAAATCATTAATTACTCCTTATTTCCATCCGATCATCAAACTGCCGAACTGGTCGTGATTCTGGCCGAATTTTGGTTGAACTGTGTGCCCTGCCCGAAAAGTAGTTCCTGACCTAACTTTCTAAAAATAGAAAGTTCTAAAAGTCAGAAGATTCTCAAGGCCCAACCTGACACAACTGCAAACTGGAGCTACCAAACACTGAGTAACTGCCTCCGATGATCCTCTGCACACCCTGTCAGCCTACGAGGATCGAAATTATAGGCTAACTCCTCGACAAACAGTGTCAGCTAAAACGGGGACATGACAGTTATTGCCTCTATTTTAGTGAAATTCCATGATAAGTTTGACACAGCTCATAGCTTGCTGAGGCAATTGCCCATCAGATACTACGAGCAAGATATTATTGGTGTGCTTTGTTCAAAGACACATTTCATCATGTCAAGACTTGTCATGTGTTCCAAGTAGGAACCAATAGAGAAAGAAATGTGCCTATATCATTGCAAACTGTATATAAGATACATCCTTTCACCCAATGGGGCCTTGATTTTATCGGAAAGATACATCCTTATTCTTCTATAGGACAGTTTTTTTTGAGTAGCAACTAATTATTGCACGAGATGGTCTTAAGTGGTTCCTTGCAGAAAAAGTACTACTGATGTTGTTATCTGATTTCTTGAAGATCAAATCATGACTAGGTTTAGAATGCCTTATGCGTTGGTTGTCCTTTCCTTTTCTTTAGTATAGTTAATGCAATGGGCATTTGAACATGGTGTTATTGTTAAATATTCATCAAACTATTACCCCCAAGGTAATGGAGTGGCACAATCTACAAATAAAAACTTGATAGGGGTGATAAAGAAACTGTTGGATAAAATCCCAAAAGATTGGCATTCCCATGTTAAGTTTGCATTATGGGCTGACCGGACCAAAATCAAAACATCTTTAGAGACTTCCCCTTATCAATTAGTCTGTGGTCTAGAACCAGTTTTCCCAATGAACCTTAGAATCTCAACCTTGAAATTCATGAAAGTTATCTGGAAACAGATGAAAAAATACAAGTTAGGTTGATGAACTTGTTAGAGTTGGAAGAAAAACGTATAGCTGCACTTGAGTATGCGTTGACACACCAAGTTGTAGTCAAATGTTGGTTTGACAAAAGAGCCAAAATAAAAGCCTTCAAGATTTCAAATCTTGTCCTATTATGGGACAAATCCAACGAAAAGAAAGGGAGTCATTCAAAGTTTGATAAACTTTGGACATGCCCTTACCAAATTTTTGAAACACCTACAATGAAGCACCTATAGAAACCCTGGATGGATTCCTCCACAATTCCAGCTAGGGTTGATCTTTCACAACCGAACCAGGTACTCTAGAGTCTTCAAACCCTCGAGCAAGCAAAGCATTCAGTTTCTTACCAAACTGGTAATGAGAAATGAGATTCAAATCAAGCATACCCAAATGCTAAGCCAATAGCTCCGTATAAATATTTCTCAATGACTTTCAAGAAGCTTCTAAAAATAATATTATTTTATTCCCTTAAGCGACTTTATGATTTATTATTTTATTTTAAGTCACTTTATTAAATTAGTTAAATATAAATTAATCCTTTTGATATTAATTTATTGGAATAACTTTATAAATAATTAATTTAATACCTCTAATTCGGGGACATGACATTTCTCATTGACTTTTCAAGAAGCTTCTAGAAATAATATTAATTTATTCCCTTAAGTGACTTTTATAATTTATTATTTTATTTTAAGTCACTTTATTAAATTAATTAAATATAAAGTCATCTTTTAATTTTTCCTTATTGAAATAACTTTATAAATAATTAATTTAACACTTACTCCCTTATTTCTCCTATTTAGTCTTCAGGAATAAATAAATGTTAAACGCTCATCAAGGTGGCTATCAAAAAGGGCACATGACAGTCCTCCCTTCTCAAAATTGCTTGTCCCCAAGCAATTGCCAACTAGGATGTTGAAGAATCTGTTCATCTTTCCACGTGGCATCCTTTGCTGACAAGCCTCTCCATCTCACCAAATACTGCTTAACTACCCTGTTCCTCAATCTCCTCTCCTGGGTATCAACAATCTCCTCAGGAATTAGGACCAAATGTCCCTCTCAATCGGTGGCAACTTCGTGGAAGAAGTAACTTGTTGTCCAAGTGCCTTCTCGAGACACGAAACATGAAATACTTGACTCCCTACCTTCTGGCAGCTCCAACTCATAGGTTACCTTGAAATATGCTAACCATTTTTTTCGTTGAAAATTTCGTAACACAATTAGCACTACGCCAATTGAATTAGCAATAGCTCCAAAATTGAAATCCAAGTTTGAATGATCTCAACGCCAAGAATGCACACTCAATCCCAAGGAAGGAGAGGTGTTGTCATATGGCGTAGCAACTAAAGAAATAATTGAAATGAAACAAACTCAATGTCAAGAATGTGCACTCAAGATCCCACTGAGAGCGAGGTGCTAACATATGACGGAGTTATTAATTGAAACTGAAACAATTAGGCGGATAACCAACCATGAAGATACATCTATCTAATTCATCTGTTGCGGCGGGCATCCACTTAAGAGTGGGGATTCGCCACTTGAAAGTGGGTACAATGAGAGCTACAATATTCATTCTCCACACTGGTGGTAAACCATCCAGGGGTAATTAATATGGAATTTAACAAGTAATTGCAAAAACTAAATGGTTGGATTATTACTACTATATCTCAACCTTACAATCATGAAATCTACAAATTACAAATTACAATAATAGAGAACAATGCTAAGAAGAGGAGAATGAATTCTTTCAATGTTTTTTAGCTCTTCAATGATGAAAGGAAGCCAAAACTAAAATCTAATAAAATCTGATATAAAACTGAGATTCTGGAAATTTTGATCAGCAACTGTGAAATTCAAAGAAATATTCACAACTCACTCAAAATACCTCCGAATGACATGAGAACACTTGCAATGAGCTGCTAGAAAGTAGGCGCCCATTCCATGATGAAGAAACAACAACAAATATCGGTCATTAATTCTTGGCACAATTCCCAAGGAACTCTAAATGGTACGACCCTTGAAAGGGGCGATTTTGCTAGATAAAATCACCAACTTCGAAATAAAATCTATAACTTTGTAAGAATGGTCGCCTTGTGTCTACAAAGGCATAGAAAAAATACCCAGAACAGAATAAAATTTATTCAAAGAGCTGCTAGCAAAATTCACTTTTAGTTGTAGGTGCATCAGCAACTTCAAAATTGACAAAACTCCAAAATTCTTCAACATTCAAACTCAATCTGCTAGTTTGGATGAGAAGCAGTCCCAAAACCAACTAAGTGTTATCTTTCAAACACGAAATTGGATAAATGCTAAGAGGTAAGCATTCCTCGAAGCTAAATTCATGAAATCATTCCGACAGCATAACAATATGATAAGCATAATGGATACCAAAGCTGGAGCAAAGCATTCATTTTATAGAAGAGTAGAAGACTCTTCAATTTCTCAAGAAGGTACGCCAAGAGTCACAAAGAGACTCTTAAAATTTCCAAAATTCAAATAATTCTTCAAGAGGCGTCCCTTTTGCAAGAATACAATTTCACTTTATTTTTAAAAATAGCTCCTCAATAAGGTGGCGTCCTTTTTCCCAAGGCATTGAAACTTAAATAATATTTAATTCATATGAAGGCGTCCCCCTTCAAGACCACCTTTTAACACAACTTGAAGTTATTCTCTTAGGCCAAGGGGTCAACTGCAATTTATAACATTAATGCCTTTATTTATGAAATTCACCAAATAAAGCTTTTAGAAGCTAGAACTTGAATTCAAATAATTGCTCCAACTAGAAATGAAGTCCTGAAAGCTGATAAACTTCATACTACCAAAAAAAGAATTTACTATAAATACTAAATTCCCAAAAATGCCATAGAACTTCCAAAACATGGAAACCCTAATTTTACCTCAATGAGCCTACAGGCCTCCGGAATAGGTTGATGAGCATCTGAACATATCACTGATGGGAAGGGGACATTACATACCTCCCCAACACACCTGATGATCCTGTAGGTTCCATAAAATCAAAACTTTAGTTTCCTTGCACTGCTCTTCCTCGAAGAAGTCTGCTTGTACATCTGTAACCAAATGTAAACCAAGTCTCCAATCTGAAACTTGTGCTCAACTCTATGCCCATCAACATGTGTCTCCAGTTGACTATGTGCCACCTGCCAACTAACTTGGAGTGTCTACAAGTTGTACCGATTCCCCTAAATCCAATACTTGGCCTTTGGAGTTCTACACTCCCCAAAAGCCACTCTAGTACTTGACCATCTGAATAGCTCCTACAAAAAGGAACTCAGGAACTCACTGTCTTTGTCACCACCTAAGAACCTCGGCATCTCATGCATGATCTCTCTGAAAAACAACTCTTCCAACCAAGAACTGCAATGATGAACTTCAGGCATCCATAAACAAACTCCGCTTGGATCCCATGAACAAGTTGGAAGTCCATCATTCTCAACACCGACTTCCGCTGTGCCACTTTGATAACCCCTAAAGTCCAATCGAGCCAAATGTCACAACCCTCCCTAGAACTTAATAAGTTATGACATTGATGACATGGTCGTTATTTCCGTTATTGAAACATTATCCTTCTTATGAATATGAATTAAAGGATTTAATAATTGTTCTGGTTTATTTTATCTCTTGGCAAATGAATGAAATGATGGATGATTATTTAATTGCGTAAATACAAATATAGATGATGTTGTTACGTATATCAATGAGAAACAATATGTTAAGAATAGTCTAACTCTGGCTTTTGGTGTCAAGTGATTGCAGGACCATCAACGCAAGAAAAGAAAAGGGACCGTCATCAGGGAGAGGACACGGTTGACGAGGATTCGATTGTTATCAAGCTCTGGGAATCAAACGAGGTCACAAATGATCTTGGCCTTGGTAAAATAAATAATAGATAATAAACCTTAAAAAGAAAACTCTTGATATTTATTTCACTTTATAAGAAATAATAAATATTATATTGACAACCTTAAAAGACTTAAAAAGAAATAAAATAAAGCCGGAATTTGATTAAGGCGAATATAGTGAAGCGGCCAAATGAAAGAAGCGGATGAGTAGTTTTGGCGCGGGGGAGAGTGAGAGAGAGGGAGAGCCGATGCATGGAAACCTAAAAACGCATCCCAGAGCATGGAGTTGCTTGAAACGTCTGCATTCAAGAAGGCACGATGGGGAATGCGAAGGGGTTTTCATTTAAACATCGATCTCCTCTGGAAAAAGGGATCCATCAAAACATTCGTCGTTCTTCTTTGGGGTTTCCGTCTTTTGAAACACCGGTATTTTCCGCCAAGGTTAGGGCTCGGGTTTTCTGCTATTTTCTTTGTTTACTCCTTTCGAGAAATCGTGTGGGAAATCTGTCTGAAGCAAGGGCGATCTTCATACGTTTTCTATCTGGCTCTGTTTCGCGCAATACCTCCGGCGGCTCACGAGTCTCTTCTCGGAGGCAAGCAGAGTGGAATTCGTGGCCAGTGGCAACCAATACCATCAGGCACGTCATTACATTTATTTATCCTTCTTTCTCTTATGCGTAGAATTCTTTATGCAATCAGTTTCTTCTTCGCCTCAGTGGAGCATGTGAATGTATGTTTTTGATTATATTATGCCGGCTGCTCTTTAAATCTTACTCCTGCTCTGAGATTTTAATGTGGGATTCGGGATTTCTCTCTGTCTGAACCGTAGCCTTTGATTAATATAAATGCCGTTTAAACTTTCCAATCGGGGTCATGTTTTCAAGAGTAAATCTGAGACAGATCGTTCTCCTTTTTCCATTTTGTGATCTTGCATTATTCTCCTCATGCAATGCCGACCTAGGGAGTTTTCTTTCCTTATTTCTGGTAAACTGTACTCGAACCCTGAAGCGATTTCTGTCTTCTTCTATTCTTTATTCCTTGAATTTCAGGACAGAACACCTGGGCAGAACATCAATCTTTACCAGTAGTAGGGTTTAGTTAATAAATGATGAAAGTCACTCAGAAAATGTCCAGCTTATAATTTAGAGTTAAATAAATTCGAAACAGATGAGAACTACCATATCATCTACAACTGTTCACTCCCCTAGCAGATTTCAGTACTGTTTTCAAACACTTAAATATTGGAATAGAGTCTTTCATGGTTAGTTGCCTTCTTGCAAGCATAGGATGCTAAAACCGAACTATTTTGGAAACTAATAGGATAAGTCTATCAGATTTGAACATTATCTCTTCCTGAAGGATAATCGATAAATTCTTATTTGAACCAATGAGATTATTAACAACAGTAAGAACTTGAACTTGAATATTTGATATTCTTGAATATAGAAATCTGAAACATACCTAACGTAAACTTAGCGAGCAAGGATGCGTGCTGACGGCACAGAGATGCCACGAATTAATTAATTAAAAATCCTTGGCCAAGGTAGATGCCCGTTTGGCAATGTCAGCTTCCATGGCCAGATATACTCTGATCAGGATGATTCTTCTGATAGGAGGTACCTATAGAGGAAGAATCGATCAGTGGTATAGGTTCGTGGACATCAGGCTCAGAGAATTGATAACAATTGGTCCTTGTTAATCGACCTCGTGAAGGGCGGGTTCTTCAGTTGAAGAAACTCGGGAGACCAGCAGGTCTTGGTTGGGCGGTAAAGCCCCTGATGATGATTTCTTTTCCTTTTTGAACAATATTGCCAATGAAGATGGTGTTAAATGCAAAATCTTTCTTCTCGCTCTATTTCCAGGTACAAAGATCTGACTGTGTACTATTTACTGAAATAATATTCATCTTGTAAGGTGAATCCTGTTTTTAGCTGAAATTACCGTTACATGTTAGTTATTGTTAAAGTATACTGTATAATTGAATTCTGCAAGTTAGTTGTAAAAGATTTAGATAACCGTTGTAAGAAAACCCTAGAATGGTAGTTATTTATTCCATGATTTTATGAGCTGTTTCTGAAAAATCAGTTAGAAACATTGGAAAACTGTAAAACTCTTGAAAACAATTAGTTACAATTCAGCTGAAGGTAGTTACCAGTTAAACCTTCGTAACCGTAGAATAGTTGGATGTTACACGTGGTATCAGAGCAACCGGGTTCGCCACTGAACCTCGGGCTCAGCATGCAGATTTAGGGAACTAAAACAATTGTTGATGTTGTTCCAGGATGGTGTTGATACGACAAACACCTCGGAAGAAGGTCCGTGACCCGATATCTATCCGTATGTGGAAGATCAGATTATCTTACGACTATTCAGACTGTTCTCTCCCATCGGACACTGAGACGTTGGCTGAAGCCCTAACAAGACTCCGAAAGGAGAGGAAGAAATGGACGGCCTTAAGAAAAGAAAAACTGAAAGTCAAAATATTGGTTGAAATGATCAAAACCAACACCGAGAAATATGCTCAACTGAAAACCCAACTTGAAGCCACTTCAACCTCGGGTTACAGACCTCTTCCGCACATCGGACTTCATGATCAAGAGAAGTCCAACCGAGCTAGTGAAACTGAACCTTAGTCATGGAACTGAGACTAGTATGGGAATACTAAACATTTTGTAATCCTTATAAGGAATCTACCATCGGAATGATGGAAATTTTGTACTATTTTAAATAAAAGAATTATCGCAGGATGCGATAGAGAATTTTGTATAAGTAAATCACATGATGTGATAGAATTTTTTTTTTTTGTAAGGATCAAGCACAGGACGTGATGATCCATATTTAAGCAATAAATAAAATAAAAAAAAAAAAATTTTGTTTGCATCAATCGAATTTTGTAAAATTACTTTTAAAAATGCAAATGTGTCTTGATGTCTGGAAAACTAGATGAGCTGTGCAAATAAACAAGTCTAAAATGAATAAACGATAAGACTAATTAGAGTCATTAATGTATCTTCAGGATATCATCATAATGGAAAATCCCGGAAATGGAATAAGAGAGGACCAAAATGATAACCCCATGGCTAAACTGGACCAATTATTAGCCTTGATGAATGCAACCCAGAATCGGTTAGCTAACTTGGAAAGAAAGGTGGAAGGGCATCACGTGGCAAGTGATGAGAGAACAGAAAACCATAGCGAACAGCAAGGGGAAACCTCGAAAACCTTGACACTAGAAAACAAGAAAAATAAATTGGCTGATGAATTAGCCCAGGATATGAAGAAAATCAAACCCCCTAAGTTTGAGGGCTCTGTAACGGGTGATTCCGCAGAGGCGTGGTTGACGGAGATGGAAAAATACTTCGAGTTGAGAGATTACTCGGATAATTCAAAAGCAGCTTGGGCGGCCTATCAGTTGGCAGGAGAGGCTGCCACCTGGTGGGAAAACAAAAGGGCGGAAATGGATATGGCAGCAGCTGAGGTGTCGTGGGAGCAGTTTGTACGACTATTTCGTCAAAGATGGCTTCCGCAGACATATTATGACCAAAAGTTGCTAGACTTTGAGAATTTGAGGCAGGGAGTCCTATCAGTTAATGAATATTGGGAGAAGTTCACTCGTCTGTTGAAGTATGTACCCCTGTATCAGCAAGATGAAAACTTTCGAGTTCGGAAGTTTATAATGGGATTGAATAATCGGATAGGAGGTCAAGTAGATGTTCTGGCCCCACGTACAATGGATGAGGCCTATGAAAAGGCAGTTAGACAAGAACAGAGGCTAAAGAAAGATGATTCTTTTCGGGACAAGAAGCGCAATAAGGGCAAGTGGGAACCGTCACATCAAAATTTCAAAAAGAAGGGTCATAACCATAACAGATTTGAAACCAAAAGAGACAAAAGGAACAATTTCAATAATAATGGCAAGAAGGATGAGAACACTGTCAACAAGGGATCCGAAAAGAAAGGACCACCAGGAGGATGTTTTAATTGCGGAGGCGAGCATTACGCCAACCAGTGTCCAATCAAGAACCCGCAAGGACAGCAACAGCGAAAGCCCTTACCACCTCAACAAACGGCCTTTCAGCAACGAATTCATGCCGCAGTTGACAATCGTCAAGCTGAGTATCAAGCTACCCCTATAGAGACTCCAGGTATGCTTTATGGAAACCCCGTAACCATCTTAATTGATACAGGAGCCACAGAAAGTTTTATCTCACCCAAGATATTGCATAAATTTCCAAAAAGAACTGGGTATATGGCTAACTCTTGGGTAGTAGAATACGCTAATCAGACGAGAGCTCGGGTAGAGCAGTGTCTGTTTGAAGCTAGGGTGGAACTTCCAGGCTTCATTACAGAGGTTAACCTGTATGTAGCGCCTCTAGGATCCTACGATATAATCATTGGGATGAATTGGCTAAGGGAGCACAGGGCAAAGGTAGACTGTTATACCAAAATTGTAGAATGTATGGATGATTTGGGAAATTCTGTAAAAATACATGGGGTACAACGAGAAGTCAAGACGCGACAAATATCAGCCATGCAACTCAAAAGAAACAAGAGGAAGGGATGCCAAGTATTTGCGGTCAAAATGGAAGAAGTTAGGGAATATCAAGAAAATACATACCATGATGATATGATAATGCAAGCCCAGAGTCAGAAAAGGGAAATGGAAATTGATTTCAAAAAAGAAACTTTTGCTGATAAGTATCCCTACCTTCGGGAATACCAAGACGTGTTTCCTGAAGAGCTACCTGGGTTACCACCTAGAAGAGTGTTTGACTTCACCATCGACTTGGTTCCGGGAGCCGAACCAGTCTCTAAGGCACCCTATCGGATGACTACTGTGGAGTTGATGGAGCTAAAAACTCAACTACAGGAATTGTTGGATAAAGGTTTAATACGACCCAGTGTTTCACCTTGGGGTGCGCCAGTCATATTTGTAAAGAAAAAGGATGGAACTCTTCGCCTGTGTATAGATTATAGGATGCTGAACAAGCTTACCATCCGAAATAAATACCCTCTACCTCGTATAGACGACCTATTTGATCAGATGAAAGGGGCAGCAGTGTTCTCCAAGATAGACCTAAGATCAGGGTACCATCAACTCAGGCTAAAAGAGGAAGATGTTCATAAAACGGCTTTCCGAACCAGATATGGACATTACGAGTTTACAGTACTGCCTTTTGGACTTACCAATGCTCCGGCTGCATTTATGAATCTGATGAACAGCATATTCCGAGATTGTCTAGATAAATTTGTATTGGTTTTCCTTGATGATATACTCATCTATTCTAAAAATGAGGAAGAGCATCTTCGGCACCTTCAAATAGTTCTTCAGCGGCTAAGAGATAATAAACTTTATGGGAAACTATCGAAATGTACCTTCTTCCAGAAAGAAGTGCAGTACCTAGGGCATATAATCTCTGATAAGGGAATCGCAGTAGACCCAGCAAAAATAGAAGCAATTGAGAGTTGGCCAGAACCTAAAAATGTTCATGAGGTTAGAAGCTTTATGGGATTGGCAGGCTATTATCGGAGATATGTCAAAGATTTTTCTAGAATCGCCCATCCCATCACATCCCTCCAAAGAAAAGGAAAAAGGTTCGAATGGACAGCGAAGTGCCAGGAAGCATTTGACACCCTGAAGGAAAGATTGACGACTGCACCAATCTTAATCGTACCAGATCCGAATGGGCATTTTGTAGTAATAACAGATGCGTCTGGAGATGGACTGGGGGGAGTATTAATGCAGGAAGGAAAGGTGGTGGCCTATGAATCTAGGAAGCTGAAACAATATGAACAGAATTACGCACCGCATGACCTCGAGCTAGCAGCGATAGTTCATGCTCTACAAATGTGGCGACATTACTTACTGGGAAAGACCTTTGAGCTTAAGTCGGATCATCAAGGGTTGAAATACCTATTTACTCAGCCCAACCTAAATGCACGACAAAGAAGATGGATGGAATTGATATCCGACTATGACTTCAAGATTAGCTATATAAAGGGCAAGGAGAACAAAGTAGCTGATGCCCTAAGTCGGCGAAGACACATATTTGCTATGGCAACTATCCACACCGACTTCAAAACACAAGTTCTGCAAAAACTAAAAGAGGATACCTACTATAATCAAATACGAGAAGCCCTCCTGGCAAACTCTCAGGACCCTAATTATGAGGGATTCCAGATAGAAGAAGATGGACTTTTGAGATTTAAAGGCAGGATGTACATTCCAGACTCATCAGAATTAAGGAAAACCATTTGGAAAGAAATTCACTCCGCACCGTACTCAGGCCATCCCGGGATAACCAAAATGTTGGCAGATGTGAAACCTCTATATTTTTGGAAGGGAATGAAGAAGGATGCAGCTAGGTTTGTCGCAGGATGCTTCGAATGTCAAAGGGTTAAAGCTGAACATCAACATCCAGCAGGGTTATTACAACCCCATAGCATACCAGATTGGAAGTGGCAAATTATCAGTATGGATTTTGTGCAAGGGTTGCCAATGACAAGAAATAGACATAACACTATCCTAGTGGTAGTAGACCGACTCACCAAAGTGGCACATTTCATACCAGGAAATTTGACAGATGGAGCTTCTATAATTGTGCGAAAATTTGTGCAAGAAATATTTCGTCTACATGGTGTACCCGAGAAAATCATTTCTGACAGAGATGCAAGGATAACATCTAGATTTTGGCAGACACTATTTTCTGCATTAGGGACACAACTAAATATCAGCACAGCTTATCATCCTGAAACGGATGGCCAAACCGAAAGGGTTAATCAGATCTTAGAAGACCTACTGAGAATGTATTGTATGGATCAACAACATAAGTGGGAGGAATATTTACCCTTGGTAGAGTTTGCCTACAATAATTCATATCAGTCAGCTATCAAAATGGCACCCTTTGAAGCTCTATATGGCAGAAAATGCAGGACCCCTATCAGTTGGAATAGATTAGAAGACAGAGTCATTTTAGGACCAGAGATGCTCCAAGAAATGGAAGAACAGGTCAAGCTAATTAGGCAAAGGTTGAAAGAAGCTAATGATCGCCAAAAGAGTTATGCTGATGCAAAGAGAATTCCTAGACAATTCGTTGTGGGAGACAAAGTTCTTTTGCGTGTCAAACCTCATAAAAGCTCTATTAAATTTGGAAAGACTTCCAAGCTAGCCCCAAGATATGTGGGACCTTTTGAAGTACTGGAAGTTATCAATCCTGTTGCTTACAGAATTGCTCTACCACCAGCTCTCGCCCGATTGCACAATGTGTTTCATGTATCTTACCTTAAGAAATATTTTGCAAATTTTGAACATATGATTGACTGGAAATCTTTGCAGGTGCAGGATCCAGGGGTGATTACCTTAGAACCAATTCGAGTGCTCGAAACGCGTAAGTTGCACTTACGTAATCGAGAGGTGGTTCAATGTAAGGTCCAGTGGGACCAGTACTCAGAAGAGAATGCCACCTGGGAGGACTATGATGAAGTCCTTCGGAATTTTCCTTATTTATTTTCAAACCATATGGAATTTTGATTTTTGAACTTGAATATATAAATAAGTAATCATCGAGGACGATGATCCATAAGGGGGGGAGTATGTCACAACCCTCCCTAGAACTTAATAAGTTATGACATTGATGACATGGTCGTTATTTCCGTTATTGAAACATTATCCTTCTTATGAATATGAATTAAAGGATTTAATAATTGTTCTGGTTTATTTTATCTCTTGGCAAATGAATGAAATGATGGATGATTATTTAATTGCGTAAATACAAATATAGATGATGTTGTTACGTATATCAATGAGAAACAATATGTTAAGAATAGTCTAACTCTGGCTTTTGGTGTCAAGTGATTGCAGGACCATCAACGCAAGAAAAGAAAAGGGACCGTCATCAGGGAGAGGACACGGTTGACGAGGATTCGATTGTTATCAAGCTCTGGGAATCAAACGAGGTCACAAATGATCTTGGCCTTGGTAAAATAAATAATAGATAATAAACCTTAAAAAGAAAACTCTTGATATTTATTTCACTTTATAAGAAATAATAAATATTATATTGACAACCTTAAAAGACTTAAAAAGAAATAAAATAAAGCCGGAATTTGATTAAGGCGAATATAGTGAAGCGGCCAAATGAAAGAAGCGGTTGAGTAGTTTTGGCGCGGGGTATAGAGTGAGAGAGAGGGAGAGCCGATGCATGGAAACCTAAAAACGCATCCCAGAGCATGGAGTTGCTTGAAACGTCTGCATTCAAGAAGGCACGATGGGGAATGCGAAGGGGTTTTCATTTAAACATCGATCTCCTCTGGAAAAAGGGATCCATCAAAACATTCGTCGTTCTTCTTTGGGGTTTTCGTCTTTTGAAACACCGGTATTTTCCGCCAAGGTTAGGGCTCGGGTTTTCTGCTATTTTCTTTGTTTACTCCTTTCGAGAAATCGTGTGGGAAATCTGTCTGAAGCAAGGGCGATCTTCATACGTTTTCTATCTGGCTCTGTTTCGCGAAATACCTCCGGCGGCTCACGAGTCTCTTCTCGGAGGCAAGCAGAGTGGAATTCGTGGCCAGTGGCAACCAATACCATCAGGCACGTCATTACATTTATTTATCCTTCTTTCTCTTATGCGTAGAATTCTTTATGCAATCAGTTTCTTCTTCGCCTCAGTGGAGCATGTGAATGTATGTTTTTGATTATATTATGCCGGCTGCTCTTTAAATCTTACTCCTGCTCTGAGATTTTAATGTGGGATTCGGGATTTCTCTCTGTCTGAACCGTAGCCTTTGATTAATATAAATGCCGTTTAAACTTTCCAATCGGGGTCATGTTTTCAAGAGTAAATCTGAGACAGATCGTTCTCCTTTTTCCATTTTGTGATCTTGCATTATTCTCCTCATGCAATGCCGACCTAGGGAGTTTTCTTTCCTTATTTCTGGTAAACTGTACTCGAACCCTGAAGCGATTTCTGTCTTCTTCTATTCTTTATTCCTTGAATTTCAGGACAGAACACCTGGGCAGAACATCAATCTTTACCAGTAGTAGGGTTTAGTTAATAAATGATGAAAGTCACTCAGAAAATGTCCAGCTTATAATTTAGAGTTAAATAAATTCGAAACAGATGAGAAACTACCATATCATCTACAACTGTTCACTCCCCTAGCAGATTTCAGTACTGTTTTCAAACACTTAAATATTGGAATAGAGTCTTTCATGGTTAATTGCCTTCTTGCAAGCATAGGATGCTAAAACCGAACTATTTTGGAAACTAATAGGATAAGTCTATCAGATTTGAACATTATCTCTTCCTGAAGGATAATCGATAAATTCTTATTTGAACCAATGAGATTATTAACAACAGTAAGAACTTGAACTTGAATATTTGATATTCTTGAATATAGAAATCTGAAACATACCTAACGTAAACTTAACGAGCAAGGATGCGTGCTGACGGCACAGAGATGCCACGAATTAATTAATTAAAAATCCTTGGCCAAGGTAGATGCCCGTTTGGCAATGTCAGCTTCCATGGCCAGATATACTCTGATCAGGATGATTCTTCTGATAGGAGGTACCTATAGAGGAAGAATCGATCAGTGGTATAGGTTCGTGGACATCAGGCTCAGAGAATTGATAACAATTGGTCCTTGTTAATCGACCTCGTGAAGGGCGGGTTCTTCAGTTGAAGAAACTCGGGAGACCAGCAGGTCTTGGTTGGGCGGTAAAGCCCCTGATGATGATTTCTTTTCCTTTTTGAACAATATTGCCAATGAAGATGGTGTTAAATGCAAAATCTTTCTTCTCGCTCTATTTCCAGGTACAAAGATCTGACTGTGTACTATTTACTGAAATAATATTCATCTTGTAAGGTGAATCCTGTTTTTAGCTGAAATTACCGTTACATGTTAGTTATTGTTAAAGTATACTGTATAATTGAATTCTGCAAGTTAGTTGTAAAAGATTTAGATAACCGTTGTAAGAAAACCCTAGAATGGTAGTTATTTATTCCATGATTTTATGAGCTGTTTCTGAAAAATCAGTTAGAAACATTGGAAAACTCTAAAACTCTTGAAAACAATTAGTTACAATTCAGCTGAAGGTAGTTACCAGTTAAACCTTCGTAACCGTAGAATAGTTGGATGTTACACCAAATCTCAAACTCCTGCATCTGTAAGCAACTGACTGGAGAGAACAAAATGAGAGACCTATCGAGCTTGGACTCATCCTTTGAAATCAAAAACATATCATACCAGAGTGAACCCGAACTCTTTTTATTCAACCTATTGAGCTTCAGTGTGATGCCTCTAGTGAGGGTATTGGCGTAGTTCTTATGCATGATAAGCATCCAATTGCTATCGAGAGAAGGAAACTAAGGGAACTTGAGAGGAGCTATAGCACAAGGAAATGATAGCCATTATGCACGCGTTGGCTAAATTTAGGTAGTACCTTGTTGGCAGCAAATTTTGTGTTAAGACTAATCATAACAGCCTAAGACATTTCCTGGGGCAGCGAGATTTGAATGATCGTCAACAAAAGTGGGTAAGTTGCAGTCCTATGACTTTGACATTTCTTATGTCAAAGGGACCCAAAATGTTGTTGCTAATGCCTTTCCTCTTAGGCCACATTTGAGCTCCATGGTTGAGATTTCAGAGGATTTGAGGCATTTGATCATTGTAGAGTATTCCAAGAATCCGTGGGCTTCTGACATTATTGATGGGTCAGTGTAGGATGATAGGCACTCTGTTGTAAATGATCTCATCATTTACAAAGGGAGAATCTTTTTGGTCCCAGGATTATAAATGAAGAACAGTGTGTCGAGGACCTTTCACGATTTACTTATGGCTGGTCATCCCAGTTACTTTAAGACTTACAAGCAGATATGGAAGCGTTTCATTTGAAAAGGGCTTAAGTCAGATGTTCTTCGTTATGTTAGAGAGTGCCCTATTTGTCAGTAGAATAAACAGGAGCATACCTATCCTGCATGGTTATTACAACCACTTCCAATCCCTGATAGGAAGTGGGAATGTTTGTCTATGGATTTCATTATGGGCTTGCCGAAAGCCCAAGGTCGAGATTGCATTTATGTAGTTGTTGATCATCTCACAAAGTATGTTCACTTTTTCCCAATTGCAACTACATATTCAGCTACACAAGTAGCAGAGTTGTTTTTCCGTGAGGTATTCAGGTTGCATGGTTTACCTTAGAGTATTGTCAGCGACAGAGATAGTTGGTTCTTGAGTCAATTTTGGTAGGAGCTATTCAAACTTTGTGGAACCAAGCTTACTCTAAGCACTAGCTACCACTTGCAGACAGATAGCTAAGCAAAGATTGTAAATAAATGGGTGGAGGGATACCTCAGGAACTATATAGTAGGGCAGCAAAAGGCTTGGGTGAAGTGGATTCATCTTTATAAGTATTATTATAACACCACTCACCATTTGTCGATTCAGATGACACCGTTTATGGCATTGTATAGGTATGATGCACCCAACTTTCTTGATTTATTGTTTGAGTGATAGTAGAGTGCCTAGTGCTATGGATCTTTTGTAGGAGAACTAGGATATTATGAGATCTCTTTGAGAGAACATTCAAAAGGCACATAATCAACAAAAGCAATATGCAGATCATAAGAGAGTTGAGTGTTCTTTTGAGGTAGAAGATATGGTGTATTTGATGTTGTAGGGCTACCATCAATCCACTCTTAGGAAGAGTGGTGCAGAGAAACCCAAGCCACGATACTATGGTCCTTTCAGGATTATTAGGTGGGTAGGTGAGGTGGCTTATGAGTTGGACCTACTAGCAGATAGCAGGGTACACAATGTATTTCATGTTTCATGCCTCAAGAAGGCGTTAAGACATCATGTGGTTCCCTCTTCAACTTTACCACTCCTGGATGATGATGGGAAATTGATTTTAGTACCTGAGGCCATCATAGATTTCAGAGAGCAGCGACTGCGGACATAGTTCATCAAGGAATATTTGATTAAGTGGAGGGACTTTCTGGTAGAGGATGCTACATGGGAGAGCAAGGATATTTTGCATCATCCAGAGTTGAGATTGTTTGGAGAGAAGCAATTTCAAGGAGGGTGGACTGTAATGTCCCCTTCTAGCTAGTCATCAGTTTCAGTTGGATTAGCCTATCATTTTGACCGGCTAATGGGTTTGGATAGAGGGTCTTTTGAGGTAGATACTTGGTTAGTCGATGGCATTATTCTTCTCCAAAGCTTTGTTGGGTACAAGTTAGGATTTTGCAGAGGTTTTGGGACTCAATTTGCCTATTCACTATTTATAGTAAGTCATTCAGCCAATGGGAATCTAGTGTTACTATTTATAGCAGGGCACCTGGACGAGATGTGATTGGAGTGTTGATCCCCGAGTTCAGTTGGCAAGATGAAATAAGGTGTATTGATTGAGTTATATCATTTAATTATTATTAAAGGTGACTTTAATAATAATTAATATTATAAAATTATACTATAAAGTTATAATTGCACATTATGACTAATCAGGCCATGAGACATAAAAAAGGGGGCCATTAGTGATTATTTAATTTGGGCACCAACTTTGAGGTAAATTTTTAATAAAGCTAATGTCCAATTTAATATTATTTTAAATGATTCAAAAAGACAAATTGGAGGGATTGAATTTTTGAAGAGAAGTATATAAGGAAGCCAAAGAAGAGGTTGACCTATCTCTTGAGCATTTGATAATTCTCTTTTATGAGTTCTTTGGTGTTGGAGGAGAGAAACCAAGGTTTCTACATTTCCAGAGCTTTCAGACATTGAAGAATGTGCATTCTTCTTTGTTCTTGCTTTCTAAGGTTGTGCAACATCATCTGATGTAAGAATCCTAAGTTCTCCCAAACTGAAAACCCGGTACTGCTGAATTTGTTTTGATTATTTTTTTGGGTTTTGTGATTTTTTGTGCTTTTGGGGTATATTTTCTTTTTTGTATTTTCTTCAAATATAATGCCAAGCATAAAGAACTAAGAAGAACTTAAAATGCAAACTACTGAAATATCAAATGCAACAAAGACAAATATATTATTTATTGATAATCTTTTGAAAGCCTTTACAACAAGCATACCTGAAATGCAAGAAAGATGTATAATATCAAGATTTGGAGTTGCTGGCAGCCATGGCTGAATTTGATAAAGGAATCGATCTGCTGCAAATGATGAAGTCCCCTCCTCAAAACCCACGACAAAGAACTTCACTAAAATAGGCGCCCAAAATATTTAAGGAAAGGCCTCAAAAGCATAGGTGCTTTGCCCTAGAAGAGTCACACCTCACTTCACAAGTGGTATGGCTGCAAGAGAACCCAGTTGGTATGACCTTGGGAATTGTGCCAAGAAATAGATGACACCGCCCTTCTAATGTTTGATTCTCCACAATGAAAGTTTGCTCAAAATCCTCAATGAATGTCTCAAAATCTGCCCAATGTTGACCTCTGAGTGAAATCAAACTGAAATGCAATCTTCAGATCGTGTTGCACAACCTCAAAAAGCAAGAACACTGAATGCAAATGATGAAGTCCCCTCCTCAAAACCCACGACAAAGAACTTCACTGAGATAGGCGTCCAAAATAGTTAAGGAAAGGCCTCAAAAGCATAGGTGCTTTGCCCTAGAAGAGTCACGCCTCACTTCACAAGTGGTATGGCTGCAAGAGAACCCAGTTGGTATGACCTTGGGAATTGTGCCAAGAAATAGATGACGCCGCCCTTCTAATGTTTGATTCTCCACAATGAAAGTTTGCTCAAAATCCTCAATGAATGTCTCAAAATCTGCCCAATGTTGAGCTTTGAGTGAAGTCAAACTGAAATGCAATCTTCAGATCGTGTTGCACAACCTCAAAAAGCAAGAACACTGAAGAATGAGCATTCTCTAATGCCTAATAGCTTTGAAAAATATAGAAACCCTTGTTTCTCTTCTCCAAATGCCAAAGAAGTCATAAGTGAAAATTATCAAATGCTCAATAGAATGGTTGACCTCTTCTTGGTTTTTCTTATATACTTCTCTCAAAAGTTTTATCCCTCCATTTGTCTTTTTGAATCATTTAAATAATATTAAGTTTGCACTTTGGAGATATTAAAATATAACCTTGAAAATGGCGCCCAAGTAATTAATTAAAATGGGCCCCTTGTTAATCACTAATGGACCCTTAAATCATAAAGTGCAAATATAATGTTATTTTGTAATGTCCCCTTTTGAAGCGTGATGAATTTAGCTGACCATTGGCCTATTCCAGAGACCCGTAGGCTACTCGGAGGGTGACATTAGGGTTCCCTATTTTGGGGGTTGTTGTTGCTCAAAATTTGGAGATTGAATTGCGGATTCTTTCTGGGTTTTCAGAGAGCTTCGCAGTGGTGTGACTTGCTTTGCATTTCGAGCACCTTTAGGAATTTACTATTTTTAGTAAATTCTATCTCTGGCAGTGGTCCTGTTGTTTTTGGCACAGTTGGCTCTCTTCTTCAGCCAGTTCAGTTGGTTTGTTCATTCTTGGCCTTGGGATGCATTTTTGGAGTGATAAGTCAAGTAGAATTAAATAATGTTATATTTTAATGTTGACCCCTTGGCCTAGTGCTTCACTTCAAGTTGTTTTTAAAAGGTGGATTTTCAAGGGTGGATGCCTCATTGGAGGTAATTGAATATTTTTAAAAGGTTTTAATTCTTGCTTGAAAGAGGACGCCTTTTTGGTGGAGAGATGATTTTAAAATAAAGTAAAAAATGAGCTTTGAAAGTGGACGCCTATACTTGGAGGGAAATGAAGTCAAATTCAAATTTGAATTAGGGCGCACTTTCTAGAAGCATCTAGAGATTCCTTGTTCAGCTTACAAAATAAGACCTCTCCTCTTCATTTCACATCTTATGACTCCAGTAATGTTATGCTGCCGGAATGGTACTGGGACTGCTTCGAGGAATGAATGCCTCCTAGCCTTGGCATTGCTTCTTGCTTGAAATATAGCAACTAGGAGTGAGATACTTGTGGTTTAGAGAATCTTGTAGTGAGGTATGCTTTGTAGCATTTGTTTTTGCTTGTAGTTCATTTTCTTGCATTTATATCAATTTCTGGAGTTGCTGATTCAGTGTAGCTGGAAAGTTGTTTTTGCTCATATATCAAAAAATAAAAATGTTCTTGTTCTGGGTAATGACCCATTGAGTTTCTAAGCTAGGGGCGACCATGTTTGACAAGTTTCAGAATTTTTAATTAAGAGCTGATTTTTCTGGAAGGAAATCGCCCTTCTTAGAGGGCCGTACCATTTGGGCATTTCTTGAAGTTCGTTCAAGAATTATATATCAGATTTTGGGTTGGTTTTGGGGTTCTTACTTGGGCGCCATCACTCTAGGAAGTTAATGCATTTTATTTGGAGTCTTTTGGTTGAGAATTGAGTGAGTTATGAGTGATTTAGTGGGGTTCTGTATTGCTGGTTCTGCATTTCAAGTTGCTGGTCTGTCATATCAGATTTAGGAAATTGCATTTTGGTGAAGGGTTGGTGATTAGAAAGTCTTATTAAGCTTTGAGGAGATCTTGTTCATTATTGCAGCATTGGAGAGCTTCTAATCTTGGTCATGGCAGGCACTTTCTATCAAATTGTAAGCTGAACAGTAGTACTGTCAGCATTTTCCCTCCTCTTTATTTCATTGTAATCCCCATTGAATAAGTGGAAGAGGCTGGCTTGCCGCCTATCTTACATTTGTAGTATTGCATGGTAGCTCATTAGAATCTCCGCCATATAGTAGCTTCATTCCCATCTTGGGTTGGAAAGCACATTCTTGGCGTCGAGTTTACTTTCAGCATAGTAGTTGGTAGGGATCCTCTGACCATATGCTCACCGTCATCTGGCGCATTCTTGGTTAGAGTTATTCGGTTCAACATTGCATTGAGATCCTTTGACCATATGCTCACACCTTGCCCATCTCGGGATCCTAGTGTACATTCTTGGTTAGAGTTGAATTCGGCATCATTTTGGTTTAAGTGCTAACCCTAACGGATGTGTGTTGCATTGCTTATTGTAATAAAAATTTGAAAAAATTGGTTCGGAATATTTTAGTAGTATCAGAGCCATACATCCTGCCATCTTGTGAAACAAATCTTCTACGAGTGACAGAGAAAAAAGATACATAGAAAGAGAAGAAAAGAAAGGTGTAAAGCAGTGGTTTCGGGTCCCAAAGGGTCAGACAGCATCAGAGGTATTGAGGGCTCATTGGGAGTCTTCTCAGGAAACAAAAATGGTTGAAGGTGAGAGGTCAGTGGGTGGTAATGAGAGGTTTACCAGCGATAGAGAAGAGAGTGGAAAGGGAAGAGAAAGAACGCCAAGTCCGGGAAAGAGGTTTGAAAGGAAGATGGATGCCATAATGGATATGGTATCTTTCATGATGGGAAAATGGGTCAGAACCCAATTCCACAGAACAATCCAAAGCATACGGGAGAAAACAATGCCTCCAACCAGCATAACGGACATGCTTCCCAGCCTACTTCAAATAGCACATACATTTCTTCCAGGCCATTTAAACGCACCTTCTTGGCACCAGTAAACCCTCAACCTGATCCTCAAAAAAATGCATCATTTGTGGAACAATTGAGAATCAACCGTGCTGAGTATGATTCTCTCCCTAATGAAATCAAGCTAGACATTTCTTACAATGACTTTGTGGACAATAAGAGGAAGAATAGAGGGCAAGGAAGACATCATGATCATAGGGGAACAACAGTACAGACGGACTTACACCAAGCCATCAACAAGGTTACGCTTCCACATTTTGATGAGAGTGACAGCAGTTCAACTAGAGCTTGGATATAGAAGTTAGACAACTATCTAGCTCTTAGACCCATGGTGGAAGAGGAGGCGATTAAATTCGCTACGCTACACCTAGATGGGGTGGCGCACGAGTGGTGGTACCATGGCCTAGTCATCTTGGGTCATTGGTCTATCACTACCTATGATGAGTTCACCAATAGACTCATAGAGAGATTTGAAAAAAAGGATCCAGAAGTGCACTTCAGGGAGTTGGCACAGCTGAGACAATATGGCACAGTTGATGCCTACATAGTTGAGTTTTAGAGACTTTCAGTCATGGTCACGGGAATCACTGAGAGGCGTTTGGTGATCCTATTTAGTGAAGGGCTGATGGAGCCACTCAAGGGTTGGATTAAAGCTTTTGATCCACCCTCCTTACAAGAGGCAATGAGGAAAGCAGGAAATATGGAGTAGGCTGCTCCTAAAGAAAAATTTCAATCCAAGCCATCGTTTCACAAAAAAGGATAAAGGAAAAAGACCTCACCCTAAGGAGTTCAAACAACATAAAACTCATGTCACAAGGTTGGATCCAGAGACACTTAACGAACTCCGAAGAAAGGGGTTATGTTTCCGGTGTAGAGAAAAATGGTCCCAAGATCATATTTGCCCAAGAGGAGTCAAAATTCATCAAATTGAATACTATTCAGCTGAAGAAAGTAATTTTGATTTTTCAGACCAACAGTCTGATTTTGATGACAGCGAAGTGGAAAGAGCTCCAAAAGAGTCCGAAGATGAAAAAGGAAGTGGAGGTACTTTGGCTCAACTTTCAAGCTTTCACAAAAATGAATCCTTCAAAGTTCAAGGGATGATTAAGGGGCAGTGAATAGTTGTTTTGATTGACACTCGAGCAATGCATAACTTCATTGATGAAGTTGTAGTGGCAAAGAAAGGGATTCAAACGGAAGAATTTGAAGGCTTCAAGGTTATGGTTGCTGATGGGTTTCACATTTCTTGCACCAAGAAGATTTCAAACATGTCTATGCAATTGGGAAACTATGAAGTCAAGGATGACTTCTATGTAGTCAACATTGGAGATATGGATGTCGTCTTAGGCATTCAATGGCTGCGTTCGCTTGGAGAAATCTCTCTAAATCTGCAAACCATGGAGCTCAAGTTTCAGTCCAATGGAAAGAAAGTGGTGCTAAGGGGAATGTCAAATGGGGGTTCTCGGATTGTGCCATTCAAAAGAATGGCAAGGCTGATTCGACATGATCAAGTTGAGTGGGCTGCGGAATGTATGATTCTTCTAGCTAGTCTGGTTGAAACAAAGAGGGACTATCCTCCTGATATTCAGTCTTTACTCACAAAGAAGAGCAAGGTGTTTGCTTAGTTACCACCTGGGCCACCTCTTGAACAGGGTTCGGAGCATGTCATAGAGCTCAAGGAAGGGGCTAAGCCAGTCATCACAACACCATATCGGTACCCTAAGAAGCAGAAGGATGAGATTGAGAAAAATATAAAGGAACTCTTAGAGATGGGCTTCATTCGTCCAAGCAAGAGTCCCTTTGCTTCAGCAGTTGTTCTTGTGAAGAAGGATGGTACCATTCGCATGTGTGTGGATTATCTTGCTTTGAATTAAAGCACCATCAAAAATAGATACCCCATTTCGAGGATAGATGAGCTCATTGACGAGCTACATGGAGCCAAGTTTTCAAAGATTGATTTGAGGTCGGGCTACTACCAGATTTGGATGAGAGGGTCTGATGTTGAGAAGACAACATTTAGATGTCACTATGGTCACTTCAAGGTTTTAGTCATGCCATTTGGGTTGACTAATGCTTCTGCTACCTTCCAGTCTTGTATGAATAGAGTCTTTCAGAAGCAGTTGAGGAAGTTCGTATTGATATTTTTTGATGACATCCTTATCTTTAGCAAGACATGGAAAGAACATCTCAAGCACTTGGAGGAAGTGCTTAGCATCCTAGAATCAGAGAGTTTGCCAAAGAATCCAAATGTGAATTTGGAATGAAGGAGCTACTTTACCTTGGTCACATAATCAATGCTGATGGAGTGAAGGTTGACCCTGAAAAGATAAAGGCAATAGTTGATTGGCCACCTCCAGAGAACTTGGCTCATTTGAAAGGGTTCTTAGGTCTTTGTGGTTTTTACAGAAGATTTGTGAAGGGCTACTCACAAAATGCTGCTCCTCTTACTGACCTCACGAGAAAGAGTCTTTTTGTTGGTCAGAAAAGGCTCAAACTACTTTTGATAAATTTAAGAAGATTATGAGCTCTTGTCCGGTTTTGACTATTCCAGATTTTTCCAAGCCCTTCGAGCTACAGTGTGATGCATCCGGAGAAGGTGTTGGGGCTGTTTTGATGCAAGACAAGCATCTCATTGTGTTTAAGAGCAGAAAGTTAAGAGGTGTTGAAAGGACCTACTCCATCTATAACAAGGAAATGCTTGCAATCATGCATGCATTAGCTAAGTTCAGACAGTATTTGGTGGGGAGCAATTTTGTGGTCAAGACTGATCACAATTGTCTCAAGCACTTCATGCATCAAAAGGATTTGAACGAGAGACAACAAAAGTAGGTGAGTAAGCTTCAAGCTTATGATTTTGACATTGAATATGTCAAAGGGAAAAACAATATTGTGGCTGATGCTCTATCTAGGAGACCTCATTTGAGCTCATTGTGTGAGCTTACTGTTGATTGGAAGGAAATGTTGCTTGCTGATTATTCCAAAAATCAGTTTGCAACCAGCATCATTGAAGGTACTTTTCATGACGAAAGGTACAAGGTGGTTGAAGGGTTGATACATTACAAGGGTAGAATCTTTTTGGTGGCTGATTCTAAGCTCAAAAAGAAGATTTTGATGACATTCCATGACATTCCACTTGCTGGTCATCAGGGTTTCTTCAAGACATATAAGCAGATTCGGGAAAGATTTTCTTGGAAAGGGCTAAAAGGAGAAGTTCAATGCTACATCCAGGAGTGTCCCACTTGTCAGATGAACAAGAATGAGCATACTCTACCAGCTGATCTGCTGCAACCTCTCCCATTCCCAATCAAAAATGGGAAAGCATATCAATGGACTTCATCACTGGGTTGCCAAAGGTCCAAGGCAAAGATTGTATCTATGTTGTAGTGGACAGATTAACAAAGTTTGCTCACTTCTTTGCCATTACTAGCTCTTTTTCAACAGCTCAAATTGGAGATTTGTTTTTCCATGAGGTTGTTGAAAATGTTGTCATTGATGTCAAATATGAGAGGACAAATGTTGTCATTGATGTAAAAAGAAATGGATAGGATTATTGGAAAGACTATTATCCATGTGTAGTAGGTTGATAGCAACAGATTTAGACAGATCTTCAAGAAGACATATGAAAGAATTTATGAGCAAATTTGTAAAGAATGAATAAATAGTTTCAGACATGAACAAAATTAGGATGCGAATCTGAAGGTGAAGTCTCAAACATGAAACATCAATCATTTTAAGGTAGCAACAATTAAAGTTGGGTAATAAACAACAAAAAAAATACAAGTTAAAGTAGTGATTAAGTGTTGATAGAAGACAACTTTTTAATAAAAAGACAAAAGTGAATAAGATAAAATCACTAGAGGACAATTTGGAGAAGAAGACAAAAGTGAATAAGACAAAATCACTAAAGACAAAATTTGTTAAGGGAAGGGCTGCAATTTGTTTGTGAAGGGATTTTAGAAACAAAGAGACATATCCATCTACAAAAGACATATCTATTGAAAAGATATAAGAGGTAAATGGTAGAAACATTTGTGGTGTGGATGTAATGATTATTATATGAATAAGAGCAAATTGAGAAAGGGTTAAAGGGCAGAAATATGAAGTCCATTTGAAATTCATATTGATGAAGATATGCTGCCATATATGAAGGTCAAATGCAAATACATATATGACAAATGTATATGAAATTTGAGAGTTGAATGTTAAGAAAGATAGTGCAACTTTAAAGTGAATTTATAGATTAGATTTGTGAAGAGAGGATAGTGTGAAGGGATGTGAGGTGTGTGGTGTGAAAGACATAGAAGAATATCATATACACCAAACAAATGAAAAGTAAAGTTTAAAAAGATTATTTGCAGATTTGTTAGTGAAAAGACATGATTGTTCAAATGGTTGTATCCATTTCAAAGGGTTGCATCCATTCATAGAATCATTGAAGACATAAAGGCAAGTAGAGAAGTGTTGAGTATGTGTGAGAATGATTATGTGAAAGAGGTGCATAAGTATGCATTATTTGTGTGAGCTTTAAAGAGGTATCTTACATCACAAAGAGGAGTTAAATTGAGATAAAAGACAGATTTATGAAGATCATGTTGCAGATCTGAGTGAATGAGATTGTAGTCAATTTTTGAGCATTGTATGAAGGAAATATAAAGAAAACTTATGTTGAACATAAGAGAAGACCTATGAAGCATATTGGAGAAGTATTTGTGATGATTTTATGACCTATGAGTAGACTTTGTGATGATTTTATGAGCAAATTTATTGAAGAATATATGACCAGATTTGAAGGAGAGTTCTTTCCATATAAGTGATCAAATTTGTTAAAAAGTCTTGCATCATTCAAAGTCAGATTTGTGTGGTGAGTTTATGATCAACTTACAACATATTCAAGAAAAGAATTGTAGCAAAAGGAAAGGAGTATATTTGCAGATTTCTTGAAGGTTTGTAAGCATCTTGGGGAGACCTTGTAAAGATAGTTGATTTGATTTGATATTCATTTGGTGCAGACTCTATACTAGTTTTTGTGTAGACTTCACAAGTCCATTTTGGAGCAAAATATCAGGACATTTCTTATCAGCATATTGGAGTTCATGAAGAAGTTATGAAATTGTGAAGAGGTCTGCAGTTTTGAGGTTTATGTATGAAAAGTGAGTAATTGAATCGTAAAGAGCATAATATCTACAAGATCTTTTTGAAGGCATAGATAAAGTTTTATTAGAGGAGATATTTGAGCAGCATAGTATGAAGAATTGAACAAGAAGTTATATGAAGCTATTTTGATATCATTCAAGGAGGATAATTTCAAGAAGATTATAAAGTCCATCATCCATTGAGGAAGCAAAATTGAAGGTGGAAAAAAATTCGTTCAAGTTATTATTTTGCTAAGTTGGTGCTTGTCAAATGGGAGTTTGGTGCTCCTTGTAGGTTGGTGCCTACTAAATCAACATTAGGGGTTCATACTCCTTGCAGGTTGGTGCCTACTAAATCAGAATTAAGGGTTGGTGCTCTTTGTAGGTTGGTGCCTACTAAACTACAAGTTGGTGATTCAAGTAGGTTGGTGCCTACATTCTTTGTAAAAGTTCATATAATTCATAGAGTACATTATTTGTACTATGGTTTTGTCCCGCAAGGGTTTCCGCATAAAATCTTGGTGTCAACTTGTTCATATTGTGATATTCTTGCATAGTTGATTTTTTGTTAGAGTTTGAAGTTGATAAAAGTTGAGAGTAAAAGTTTGTTGATATACTGATTCACCCCCCCTTTCAGTATATCTTTATGCTCTTCAGAGGTGTTTAGATTGCATGGGTTGCCAAAAAACATTGTGAGTGATAGGGACAACAAGTTCCTAAGCACTTTTTGGCAAGAGGTCTTTAGGATGAGTGGTATGGTGCTTACTTAAAGCACTAGTTATCACCCTCAAACCGATGGACAAACAAAAATAGTGAACAAGTGGTTGGAAGGCTATTTGAGAAACTATGTTTCGGAGCAGCAAAGAGCATGGGTGAAATGGCTTCACATAGGAGAGTATTGTTACAATTCTTCCTTTCACATGTCAATAAGGATGTCACCTTTTATGGCTCTTTATGGTTATGAGGCTCCTAGCTTTGCTGATTTGGTCTTTGGTGATAGCAAAGCCCCTCAAGCCAAGGATTTGTTGCTGCAGAGTCAAGATATCTTGAAATCATTGAAGAACAACCTTCAGATTGCACAAAATCAGCAGAAGATGTACGCTGATGAGCGGCATGTTGAGCGCTCTTTTGAGGTTGGAGATATGGTTTATCTTCGACTGCAGCCTTACAGACAGTCTACTCTCAATAAGAGTGGAGCTGAGAAGCTCAAACCTCGTTTCTATGGGCCATTCAAAGTTATCAAAAAGGTTGAAGCAGTAGCTTATGAGTTGGAGCTACCTTCGAATAGCAGAGTACACAATGTCTTCCACGTGTCTCGCCTCAAGAAGGCACTTGGACACAATGTTGTTGCTTCATCACAATTACCACCTTTGGATGAAGAAGGACAGTTTTGATTCCAGAAGAGATTCTTAATTCCAGAGAGCGATCTTTCAGAAAAAGAACAATCAGAGAGTACTTGGTGAAGTGGAAAAACCTGCCTATGGAGGATGCAACTTGGGAGAATGAGGAGTTTTTGCAGCATCCAGACTTGCGATTGCTTGAGAACAAGCAATCTTGGGGAGGGCGAACTGCAATGTCCCCTTTTAAAGCGTGATGAATTCAGTTGACCGTTGGCCTATTCTAGAGACCAATAGGCTACTTGGAGGGTGAAATTAGGGTTCCCTATTTTGGGGGTTGTTACTCGAAATTTGGAGATTGAATTGCGGATTCTTTCTAGGTTTTCAGAGAGCTTCGCAGTGGTGTGACTTGCTTTGCGTTCTGAGCACCTTCAGGAATTTACTATTTTTAGTAAATTCTATTTCTAGCAGTGTTCCTGTTGTTTTCGGCACAGTTGGCTCTCTTCATCAGCCGGTTCAGTTGGTTTGTTCATTCTTGGTGTTGGGATGCATTTTTGGAGTGATAAGTGAAGTTGAATTTAAATAATGTTATATTTTAATGTTGATCCCTTGGCCTAGTGCTTCACTTCAAGTTGTTTTTAAAAGGTGGGTTTTCAAGGGTGGACGCCTCATTGGAGGTAATTGAATATTTTTAAAAGGTTTTAATTCTTGCTTGAAGGAGGACGCCTTTTTGGTGGAGAGATGATTTTAAAATAAAGTAAAAAATGAGCTTTGAAAGTGGACGCCTATACTTGGAGGGAAATGAAGTCAAATTAAAATTTGAATTCAGGTGCACTTTCTAGAAGCATCTAGAGATTCCTTGTTGGGCTTATAAAAGATGACCTCTCCTCTTCATTTCACATCTTATGATTTCAGTAATGTTATGCTGCCGAAATGGTACTGGGACTGCTTCGAGGAATGAATGCCTCCTAGCCTTGGCATTGCTTCTTGCTTGAAATATAGCAACTAGTGGTGAGATAGTTGTAGTTGAGAGAATCTTGTAGTGAGGTATGCTTTGTAGCATTTGTTTTACTCATATATCAGAAAATAAAAATATTCTTGTTCTAGGTAATGACCCATTGAGTTTCTAAGCTAGGGGCGACCATGTTTGACAAGTTTCAGAATTTTTAATTAAGAGCTGATTTTTCTGGAAGGAAATCGCCCTTCTTAGAGGGCCATACCATTTGGGCACTTCTTGAAGTTCGTGCAAGAATTATATATCATATTTTGGGTCGGTTTTGGGGTTCTTACTTGGGCGCCATCACTCTAGGAAGTTAATGTATTTTATTTGGAGTCTTTTGGTTGAGAATTGAGTGAGTTATGAGTGATTTAGTGGGGTTCTATATTGCTGGTTTTGCATTTCAAGTTGCTGGTCTGTCATATCAGATTTGGGAAATTGCATTTTGGTGAAGGGTTGTGTTGACGTGATTTTTGTGACCGCATCAAACAGCAGAACAAAAATAGTCCGAAGGCTACTCCGTTTTCTCTTGATCAAAGTATTCCGTGTGCTAAGATTGCGAGATAGATCACACGTTCAACTCCAAGGTTCCGAAATACTTGGAACACCCTCAGTTGGTTGATGTGTATTGTTGTGTTCTTACGAGGGGACTTACACAATTGTTCAGACTTCTTGCAGTTAGCAGCTGGTATGTGATTTGAAGGGAATCCTTGTATGTATGATTTGGCAATGTGGTTCGTTTTCCTAAAACTAATCAGAAATATGCGGAAAGTTAAAGAGTATAGGGCCTAAGAAACTTATGTTCTACTCTGAATGCAGGATATGTGGAACTCGGTTTTGGCAGACTTCAACCAAATTTCACCTAGCCTCACGTCGGACAGCTTCAGTGAAATCAGTGCAATCTTCAAAGGGATAGCCAAAGATGTTCAAATCATAATCTAGCATACATACACCATCAGAACGACGCATATAGGTATACAAATCATGATCGAAGCTAAACTCAAGATAATTTCCAGTCGACCACGCAAGGCGAACTTATCATCAACAAGCCGCTAGTGGTATGGAATGAAAGAAGCTACCTCAACAAAAATACCACACATCAAAGTAAACTACTCGCATGAAATTAAGCTACTTGGATCCGAAAGGAAGAAGAGACCTTGCTAGCTATTCATGACAAGACGAATTCCACCATCAATGAAAAGATCTATTATCATGAAAAGTATTACACAACAATCTCCACAAAAGTTTTCAAAGGGAAAACTTTCTTTCTTCTCCACACTATGCAAAATGTCTACAATGCTCTACTATGCTCTACTCTCTAGCCTCTAAGCTCTAACTCAATTCTGATTCTGATCTAATGTCTACTGTCCAACAAATGAGGGGGACTCCCCCTTTATATAGCTAGCCCGATCCTAAAGACGGCTAGGGTTACAATTAATAGAGTGGCCAGAATCGTGCCACCTCAGCCCTAACCCTAAAAACTGCCAAAATAGGGAGTGGTACATTAAATGAATCAAAGATTCCCACTCACTCCCAAAATAGTAAAAGCAATAAATGCCCACAATCAGTCTTCTAGAAGATCCTCGTCCAGCAGCGCATTCCCATTTGCCTTCTCTATGGCTGCAAATTCCACGAATCTACGAAGTACAGCCTCAACCTCCTAAACTGAAATAGGTGGAATGCAATCTAGCTAAAACTCTAACACTGTGACTGAATGTTCATGCCTTGCACAAGATTTTCTCCAAGCAATCAAGGAGTCCTGCGTGTTCTGGATCAAGGTGGAGAAAGTAGAAGTATTCTCGAAATCATCTTGTACAAAGGTCTTCACTTCTGAAAAGAAAGGCACCAACCTACCCCTCAAATTATCAACATTCACCTCCTCTGGATTCAACTGGCTAGCAAATATGGCCTCAAAAGTATTCTGAACTCCATCAATGATATTGGCCATGGCCTTATGTATCCTGGCTGAATCCGCCTATGCAGCGTCGAAGAAACCACGTCCCGTGATCGCTGAAGAATACTGTTGTGACCTTTTCACACATCGCCCCATCTGAAATGGGGACCCATAGATTTTTGCTCCATTCTGGTCTTTTGGCTTTGCTTTTCGTCTTTCTCTCTCGTTCTGCTTCTGTTCCGCTTTCTGCTTTTCTGGGGACGTTCCCGTCAGCAGGATTGAACGTAAGGTTCGACCAAGTCTGAAATTAGGATTTCACGTTTTTAGGTCATATTGAGATCAAATTGAGTTAGTTTGCCAGTTTTTGAGCCTAGCAGAGTTATTACCATGTTTTCAGCAAGTAACCCCTGAACTTTCACTGAATTCTGCCATCTTTCTATTTTTAGTAAGTGTCAGTTTAGGGTTGATTTTTGTAGGATTTTCACATTTTGGCAACTTCGTTGTATTCCGAGCACTTCAGATTCACTTTTGACAAATTTTGAGCAAAAACGGACAACTTGCTATTTTTAGCAGTTCTGCCTTCGGAGGCAATTTTCAGGGCTTAAACGCAGAGTTTTTCAATGCATGTCCAGAGATTCCTTGTGGGTTTTTCGAGACCTTCGCAGTGATGTGACATGCAAAGTGTGATGATGACTTTCAGCATTCGGCCTTCGGAGGCCAATATCAGGGTTTGCATGCAGATATTTTCAGCGCATGTCGGCATTTTCTTTCTGGGTTTTCCAAGAGCTTCACGACGATGTGGCATGCAAATGGAGCTGACCACGTTTCGGAAACTTACTATTTTTAGCCAGTGCGTGCATGTTGAAGATTTTTCTGGGTTTTTCAAGATTTTTCGGGCAGTGTGACATGCAAGATCATCCGACAGCTGGTTGATCACTTTTCAGGCCGCTTTCTATTTTTAGCAGGTGTCACTTGAGCAGCAGCTCGACGCTTCAGAACTGCAAGCTGATCATCATGCAACTGAAACGACGTCAAACGGAGCTCATCTGAGCGACATGCACAAAATTAGGGTTTCGAGCTTCAGCGCTAAAAATGAGGAGTCAGAAGTCAAAGTGTTCAAAACTGAAGTACCCCTCATGATCGGCACCCTTTCGAGAGTCTACTGGCAAAATTTGAAAGCAATCGGAGAACTTGCTATTTTTAGTAAGATATTCTCGGCGCAGGCTATAAATAGAAAGTTGATCTCGGCGTCAACGTACACGGGCAAGTTCACCAGCGATGGGCCCACTGTCCAAATTTCAAAGCAAACGGAGCAAGGAAGGCCTCAGAAACCAACACTTACTATAAATAGCAAGTCACCTCAGCAGCGGCTATAATTGGCAGGTCAGCACCAAATCTCAGCAAATACAGGTCGAACATGTGATGAAAGTCCGTGGCGCGAATTTCAAAGCAAACAGAGTTACAGAGATTGAAGAATCAAGCATTTGCTATTTTTAGCAGGTCAATTAGGGTTTCCTAAAGTCAAGGGCGGAACCCGACAGTCACACAGGATCAGCATCCGACGGCGATCACCATGTTTCGGGCATTCAATACGCAAAATTTGAAGACTTTCTGAGAAGTTGCTATTTTTAGCAGGTTGCTAAAAATAGCAGGTACAAACGGATATCAGGCGCTGACAGAAAAGGTTAGTCGAAATTCAAAGCAAAGTGAAAATCAGGCTTTCAGGAGTTAGAATCCAGTCCACGGCGCGAAATTTCAAGAACTTTCTAAAAATAGAAAGTCAAGGCGAGTTAGGGTTGACCACGGAAAATCAACTCAAATCTGGCAATAGGCATAAAATTTGCTAAATTGGATAAAATTTCAAATCCAGCATTAAGGCTCACTTTGAAGGCTGAATGGAGGTGAAAAATTTTCTAAGTGTCGGAATTGAATGTAGACCCTTGCAAAAGCGCCCCTCTTGACAAAAATGAAAGCTTAGTATGCTAAATGCGCCCAAGAACAAAATGGAAGTTCACCCTCCTATATGCGCCCCTAACTTGATGCTTGACCCCTTGGATGCGCCCCTCTGTAGAATGATGAAAATTTCGCTAAGTGTCTTAAAATGAACATAGACCCAGCTATATGCGCCTCAAGTTAAAATTAAAAGTTCAGAGGGTGATTTGCGCCCAAAGGTGAAGGCTTGATTTGTGTTTTGCGCCTAGTATTAAAACTGAAAGCTTGGCATATGAAATGCGCCCCAAGTGATAACTTCGAGAGCTGAAAACGGCTAAGGCATAGACTTGAAGTTGCTAGTCCCAAATGCGCCAAAACTGAAAGTCGGATGGGTCATTTGCGCCTAGGATGAAAACTCAGCAGAGGTCCAAAATGCGCCCCTGTGTGTTAAAGTGAAAGTTAGGACACTTAAATGCGCCTAGTCAAAAGTGGATGCTTGATATGCCAAATGCGCCCAAGAAGATTGAAGATAAAATTTTCACTAAGGCAAGAAACTAAGCGGAGACCCTCTCATTTGCGCCCATGGGTAGAAATGGAAGTTAATGGTCTCAAATGCGCCTATGACCAAATTAAATGTTCCACCACTCAAATGCGCCTCAGTGCTAAAAAGTGAAAGCTCCAGCATCCATTTGCGCCTGGCATAAAGTGAAAGTTACATGGTTCTTATGCGCCCAGAAACAAAAATGAAAGCTTAGTATGCTAAATGCGCCCAAGTGGTAAAAATGAAAGTTGACTAGGCAATATGCGCCCCCCTTTGGCAAAACTGGACGTAGACCCTCTTGAATGCGCCCCTGGTCATTGGAGAAAAACGTCTAAGTGCAAAAGTGAACGCTTGCTATACCAAATGCGCCTGGATCTCAAAATTTTGACTAAAGTATCAAAACTGAAAGCTGGGGGTCCCAGATGCGCCCAAGTTAAAATTAAAAGTTCAAGGCATTAAATGCGCCTAAGATGTAAAATGAATGTTGACCTATCCATTTGCGCCCAGTCTTGAAATTGGAAGTTGCTAGCATAAAGTGCGCCTTGGTTGGAGAAGGAAGGCGTTGCAAAATATTCAAGTGTTGGAGCTGAAAGTTTACCCCATCAAATGCGCCTCAAGCTAAGAGTAAACCTCCATAGGCGCCTAGCTCAAGGAGGAAACAAGAAAACGACTAAGTTAAAATGCTTGGAGTAGAAGACCAAATGCGCCTGGCAAATAGTAAAACCTCCATATGCCATATGCGCCCCTCCTCTGATTTGAAGTTCAACGCGCTAGCTATAAATTGAGAGCACAAGATATCATAGGCGCCCAAAGCTCACCATCTAATATGCGCCCAGAGAGGAAAAGGCACAAAAACGTCTAAGTCATTAAAGGTTGAAAGTGCCAACTATGATATGCGCCTGGAAGTTGCTTACCTCGTATGCGCCTAGGTTTGAAGTAAATTAAAAAGGCGTTCGAAATAAGAAAGGAAAACAATTCAAAAGGCAAGCAATAATTTTTGAAATTATTAAAAGGCATCAAGAAGAGAAAAATCAAAGGGCGTTTAAATTCTTCAAAGCAAGAAAAAGGCAAATTAAAAGGCGTTTAAAATTTTAAATTTTGACTTCAATGGCACTTGAAATTTTCTCAGCACAATTAAATCGAAAGGCATTCAGGAAGAAATTAAAATTTCTCTAGGCGAGACAGAGAAATTAATTTAATTAATTAATTTAGTTATTTTCCTAAGTCTAATATTAAATTCCCCCTTCGATTTTGACCCATGCAATTTTAATATTTCGGACGATTTAACGAGGGGAATTTGTTTCGGAAGTCGATTATGGACGGAAAATAAAATTTTGCCTAGCCAATTTTGACAATCGATGTCGAATTTTTAAATGCGTTGAAAGGAATAAATTAAAATGGCGATTAAATTAAAATTTTAATTAATTAAAAGTGCCATTTTAAAATTTTAATCGAGATAACTTCAAATCGATGTAAAAATGATTTTCTCGAAATCACTGGAGGTAACTGGCAGTCGGGAGGGAATTTTAAATTCAAATCGAGGAAAGAATCTCCCCGAATAGCAAATTGTCATAATAACTGCCAGACGACGAGAATATTCCCTTTTAAATTTAGCAGACGCGTCAGTCATGATGAAAGGAATAAAAGGCATCTGCTAAAATTAGCGCCAGCCTTTTGCTATAAAACTTCGAAGGTTTTCATTATCGTCTCACAAGATTCGAAGTTGAGATTTGTGCTGGCAAACTGAGTTGTGAGATTCAATTCGAGAAGTTGCTGAAAGTTCGAAGTTTGAGATTGAAGTTGCTGAAAGTTCGATTGTTGGAGTTGCTGAGATTCGAGTTTGCAAATCGCGAAGTGCTTCGAAGTTAGAGGGTTTAGCTTTTTTTTAATTTCTTCACGTTATCGAGGTATGTCTTCGAAGTTGCTGAAGCTTTTTATTTTGCTGAAAGTCGAAAGTTGAAATGCTGAAATGCTTTTGCTGAGAGTTTAAATGCTAAGATTGTTTAAATGCGAGATTGATTGAGCGTTAATTTTTCGAAGTTGTTTGAAGTTGCTGAATGTTTGAATCATGTCAAATCGAATTGGGTTTAATTTGTAAATGACTTCGAAGTTGCTGTTTTATAATTTCGAAGTGTTAGTTTTCGATTATTTTTTCGAAGTTGCTGTTTTATAACTTCGAAAAGCTGATTTTAATTTATCGAAACTTGCTGATTTTAAACTTGCACGTTTAAAGAACTCTCGAATTTATTTTCTTCGAAGTTGCTGATGTATAACTGTCGAAGAGTTGATTTCGAACTTGGTGATTTATAATTTATAAACTTGCTGATTTTAATTCGGAATTGCTGATTTTGAATATTGCTGAGATTTAACACGCTTTTTCGAAGTTGAAATTGATAAAGTAGACCTCTCGTGAGGAGTTAAGTTATTTATTCTGGTTGCGAGTTGCTGGAGGTTGAAGTTTTAATCTTGAGAAGTCAAAGTTGGATGCTAACGCTACTAACGTGTATTTATTTTGCAGCCGCCAGCCGCCTCACGTGATGGTCGTTTTTAAAAGTTGATGGAGTAATATTCGCTTTTGTTTTGCAGATGGCTGACGCTGCTGGCACTAGCAAGGCCGGAACTAAGGCTGCAAACAACGAAGCTAACGCCTCCAGGCAGGCGATCATCAAAGGTCTGAAGAAATCCTTCGTCCCTGAGTCAAAGATCACCTCAAAGTACGGCAATTTGACGGATACCAACCTCGGGTCCTTCAACCTCGAGACGTTCATACGCCGAATGTACGGGCAAGGTGGCAACCTTCCGACAGAGGCATCACAGAATATTGTGAAGAGTGGGTTGTACAATGCAGCAGGCTTCCAACCGGCGGTCCGTTGTCCTGAGTTGATCCTGAGTGCGCTAACTTCTATAATACTGAGGATCGGACTATCACCTCTCCTGGTGGTTTGATCATGGCTAATCTCGCTCCAGATGCGATTGGCGAGGCGTTTGGAATCCTTGCCACGGACAACATGATGTATAAGTCCAAGGCCAAGGCGGATAAGATGTACGCCACAACCTTCGAGAAGTGCATGAAGAGAATAAACACCACATGGATGCGCAAACCAAAGCCACCGGCTGCTAGGCTACCGAAGCAAATAATATCAGAGGAGCTGAAGCAGGAATATTGTGACATCATTATGTTGCTCAGCAGGGTCAATGGTAGCCCGCAGTCTTTCATATTCGAACCATGGATGTTCTTTTACATCAGTGTGGTGCTCGAAGGGGACGAGCAAGTGAACTGGGCGAAGATGATAAGTGACAACATCGATGAGCAGTTCCGGAACCTCAGAAGAACGAAGACATTTTATATGAGCTCATATGTCATCTATATGTTGGCTCGAATGACCAAGTACAGGGGATTGGCGTACCAAGAGCCAATTGGCTGCGGCTACAATCAGTTTAAGATCCACCAGTCGTGCAGGCAGCTACATCTCACTCACACTGGTGACTTCCAAAGAGTGAACGACGCCTTTACTATGTACATCACGAGAACACTTCAGCAGAGGCTACAGCAGAGAATCTCCGAGGAGGCACAGGCATTGATCGAAGAATACGGGTGTTGGTTCATCCAATTCCCAAAATTCACCTACTTGAGGCTGCCAGGGTATGATTCCTATGTGTATAAACTGCCGAGGTACCCCACTAACAGGATGATCCTACTTGAGTTGTCTAGGCAGTTGGTGGCCTACGACAAGATTATAAGGCGCAAGAAGAAGGGAGGTCTTCATTTTCCCATTGTGCTAGGAAATTCACTCGAGGAATGCCCGACTTTGCAAGCAGCCAAGGAGGCTGAGAATGAGCTAAAGTTTTACAAGCTGACTCTTTATACCAGCAGGCAAAATTTTGATCCCAAGGGGATAATTGGAACAGTACAAGGAGAAGAATTTAAGCACAAGGCTCACATGGAGGACTTTTGGGCAAATGCTGCAGGCGAGGACGAAATCAGAAGAAGGACATTCTCAAGGCTGCCTCTAAAGCTGATCAGGGAGTGCGAGGTGATCAGGGTGCCGGATCAACTGGAGGAAGATACTAGGGTCACCCATCCAGATTTTGAAGCGGTGAAAAGCACACCTATACCACCTGTAGATTGGGTTGAGCCAGAAATTGTGGATCTAGACACTCTATTTATCCCAGTCATGACATTCACAAGAGCTTGGGTGGACGAGCGTGTTAATAGATTGAGGAGGAGGTCAGTCGCTCTCACATATGACCTCATGGGTGATGGAAAGCCGCCAGTGGTAGCAAAAAGAAAGAAGCAGCTCACACGAGGTCCGGAACCAAAAAGGAGAGAGCCCATTCAGCCTGAGCCCGTTCAGCCAGAACCTCAGGGATCGGAAGATACGTCCTCAACACAATTGGTGTCTCATGCTTCCAGTGTGCGCGAAGTGTCATTATTTGTTAGTCAGAGAGCAAAAGGGAACGAAGAGCTAGAGGAGGGAGAAATTAACCAGCCGATGCCAAGGGAGGTGGATACTCAAAGTGTGAATGATCCCGAAGCTGCTAGTAAGCGGGATGAAGGGGAAGACACGGACATGGACACCCACTTCGATTATTCCTTCGGAGAGGAAGATGCTGGGGCACATGAAGGGAGTGATCAAGAGGTCGAGATAATCGAGCCTCCACCAAACACCCCTCGGGAAGAAGTTCGAGAAGTGGAAGCCACTGAGGAGCAGCCTCTGATTGTTTATGATATTCAACGAAATTGGCTTTCACAGGCGATCCGAAGGGACCAAGATGATGACGCCAGCCTAGCAATTGAAATGGAAGCACTCTTGAATAGGACAAGCAAGTCGCCGAAGCGGAAGAGGGCGAGAAAGTATACAAGGATAGAAACTAACGAGGCAGGTTCCCGGAGCCTTCACATCGCTGCCCCAAGAGAAGATCACGACTTGAGTGATGCAATGCCAGAGAAATACACAATCACCACTGTTGAGTTGGGACGCCCTTCAAGAGCACAAGTGGTGGAAGAGGCTGAAACTTCGTTTCAGACATTGAAAGATAGGCTGGTAAGGAAAGAAGGAAAATATAAGAGGTTGAAGAAGGAGCACAGAGCGTTGATCGAGTATGTGCAAAATCTCGCACATCCTGTTGCTCAAAGTAATCCAGCAGCAGAGCTTCCACCAGAGGTGCCACGTGAGCCGATCAGCGGCTTGGAAGAAGTGAAGAGGGCTGTGCGAGAAGGAGATAAGTGGGTGAATGGTGTACGTGTTGAGGCTGAAAAGTTCATGGCAGATCTCGCCTCAGCATTCCAAAATGCTTCCGGTATCCTTTCACGATTAGATGATGTTGAGCAGGCTTGGGGAGATACCCACATCTTCCAAGACAATACTATCCCACACCTGGCTGTTTTGATGCGTGTTCCCACGCAAACTCTGGTGAACGAAGGGGTAATTCAAGCTGGTGACAGATATGACTTCCGTGGATGGCATTCGGCAGCATTCACAGGGAAGGGTTTCTTTGATGCTGCAGCAATAGAGTCTTCCAAGATCAGAAAGGCCATGAGGAATATTCGTGAGAGTATTCTCAACACTATGGAGTCGGTATTTGCAAAAAGGCTCGCACATGAGGAGATAGATGCAGAAGGATTAAGGGCAAGATTGCAGCCGTTCTTTTCAGAAATGAGGACGTTTTCCCAGCTAGATTTTGAAAACATCTCCACGTTTTCAACGATCATTCAGAGCACACAGGATTCCATCGAAACATGGGGAAAATCTTGCGAGAGGCATGAACAGATGGTGGCCATCTTAGAATATCAGCTGAATCTCACTCCATCAATTTCAGAAGAAGAGGTCGATGCAGTGTTGGCGAGATTCATAGCGTACGCGGTCAGAGAGAAGAGCAAAGGAATCCGGGTCATGGACGAGAATCTTCTAGAAGGATAGTGGGCATTAATTGCTCATACCGGTCAAAGGAGGAATCTGCTATTTTTAGGAGCATTTATGACGCCACTCCTCCACCTTCTGGCAGTTTTTAGGGCAAACTCGTCTAGGGCTGAGGTGGCTCAATCTGAGCCCTCCATTGTAATTTGATCTGGACCGTCAATTCAAACAGGCCAGCTATATAAGGGGGAGTCCCCCTCATTTGTACACTAGTAGTCATAGAATCTGAGAATAGAGAGCAATTGTTGAGGCAGAATAGAGAGTAGAAGCTTAAGTTAGAGTAGTTTTTCATTTGCATTGTTGAAGAAGAAGGGGAATTCTCCCTTAGAGAATTTTGTAAGAGATTGTCGCAAAAGATTATTCTTAATAAAGCTTTTCATTGATGGTGAATTTCAACTTTGTTTGGAATAGTTCGTGAGGTTTCTTATTCCCTTTGACTTCAATTAGGAACTTAATTTCATGCTTGTAGTTAGATATGGATGTTTATGCTTGATATAAGTGAATTTCTTTTATCCATACCACTAACGTTCTTGCTGATGGTAAGTCCGTCTTGTGTGGTCAACTGGACTTTTAGTACTTAACTTCAATCAAGGTTCATAGGTGGTTATGCATCGTTGTGATGGTAGTTGCTCTATTGAATCGTGATTTGAACATCATTTTCACCCTTTGAAGATTGCACTTACCTTGTTGACGCTGTCCAATAGGAGGCTAAACAATGTTTGTCGAAATTCATTTAGGTTGAGCGTAATATCCATTTGCATTTAGATTAGAAGTTAGATTTTAGAAATCTCTGCAACCATTCAATTCTGCATAATCTTGGTTAGTTTTAGGAAACTTGCATCATAAAGCTAAATCATTCGCGCATAAATCCCCTTCAAAAGCACACATTGGTTGTCACTACACGTCTTGTGAACAACTACGTAAGTCCCCTCGTGAGTACACAGCATACACACATCAACCAAACTGAGCCTATTCGCATTTAAAGAACCTTGGGGTTGAAGGCGTGATCTCACTCGCAATCTTAGCACGTCGAATACTTTGTTCAAGAGAGAATAGGGGATCCATTTAGGCTTTGATTTCTCTTTTGGTTTGAACAGGGTCAAAAATCCATCAGGCTGGGGGAGGGGCGCGGAGTTGCAGTTGCTGACACATTTCAGGCAGAGGGTTGCATGAAACAGACCAGGAAAGAGTGGCTGTTGGTCAGAATGGTGGGGAGATGTTTCTGGGTGTTTAGGCTGGTGGTTTAGTGGGAGGAATGTTGCTGGGGTTGAACTGATGCTGGGACAGGAGGTATGGCTGAAGCATTAAGAGAAGGAAAAGACTGGTTCAGGAGTTGCCGTTGGAAAGATTTGAACTTTGGGATGAGGCTCCTCTTCTCCACCAAATTAGGTGATAGGTGTTTGTCACGGATGGTATTGGCTGGGTTTTATAGGACAGGTTGAAAGGTTTGGGGTCACTGATTGGGTCAAGACCCAGGGCACACTGAGAGGCAGGCAGAGAAAGAGAAAGTGGAAGGTTTTGTTAGGAAGAGCAGTTGAGACAGAAATTTCAGGTGCAGGGACTCATAGTTTGGGACTCCATTAGACAGTTGTTTGTGGTGGGTTAAGCGTGAGTGCAGCATTATTGTTGTATCCCAAAGGAGGCAGCCAAATCAAGCAATGGCTCAACCAGCAGGTCAACCCGCTCCTAACGGTGCTACATGGCTGGTTACTAATCCGTCACCTTTGGAGTTTGCAGATTACCATGAAATGCCGAAGAATCCAGAGCACTTTTGCACTAAGTATCAAGCCAATGATCCAAACCGTTCTGCTGAAGACCACATCAAGATGTTCGAGGATAACCTACGTAATAGACAAATTGCATATGCAGATGTAGCTTGCAGACTGTTTCCATACTCGTTGGGAGAAGAAGCACATTTCTGGTTTATACACTTGCCAATTGGATCCATAAGAACATGGGAGCAAATGAAAGAAGCTTTCATTGGAAAATTTGGCATTCCCATCACTCCAGTAGAGCTTTTCCGTCAATTCACTGAAGTAAGGAGACAAGATAAAGAGCCCATTCATGCCTTTAACAACAGATTTCAGAAGGCTCTAACAAGGTTACGAACCCCTTACATAATTGCTGATGCTAGGGAGAACTACTACGCCGCCTTGGATCCGTTGACCGCCATGTTTGTAAGGCAAGCCCATCCTACTCCAGCAGACATGAATCAAGCATATGCAAAAGCTGTAGAAGTGAATCAAAACATGGGACAGAACATAACGGGGCCTTCTTTATACACTGGTTTGACAACCACAAATAATCAAATGCAAACTCTTGGTTCAACTTGGAATCCGCAAGCTCCAGCATTGAATCCCATTCCGCAACCGCCCTATCAGATGCAACCACCATCCAATCAGTTAGTTCTCCATCCTGGGGTACCTTTATCCCAGACCCAAGCTACACAGCCAGTTTATCTTCAGAATACAGTACCACAAACGGGGACTCAAGAAGAAAAAGATGAGATGAAAGAGCTAGTAGAACAAATGAAGCGGCTGTCATCTGAGGTCACCTACCTCAGAAATCAAAATAACCAAATGCAATCCATGCTGAGAAACTATCAGGCACATCCAGGTGCCAACCGAGGATATCAAAACAATCCTCCACATCATCAAGATGCCCATCAGGGACATGGACATGATAACACTCATGGGTATCGTAATAACAACCAAGGATATCAGAAGAGGTCTTGGAACACAGGACCCAATAATGGAGGTGTTCCTTCACCGTTGGATAATCCGCCACCTCCAGAGAACCGTCCCGCGGATAGAGTTTTCTTGGCCGAAGCCGCCATGTCGGGATGGTGTAGATTACACAATACTAATCAGCACTCAGAATTGCAATGTCATGAATTCCAAGTTGCTGCTGATATTTTTAAGAGAGAAGTAAAGAGTACAGAGGGTACTGAAAATCCTCCAACTACTGGTTATGAAATTGTCCCAGTACAGAGATATGATCAAGCTTTGATTCTAGAAGAAGTTAATCCAGAGTACCAAAGCTATTGGCCACCATCCATTAACCACAGATTCCCGCCAGCTTCAGCAAATGGTCCCGTGGGGACGCCAGATAATCAAGCCGAAGAAGCACAAGTTTATTCGGAAGCCCAAGCATATTCGGGAGCTCAAGATGGTTATTCAGAAGAGCCCCATGGTCAAGGTAACTACGTGTTCCCACCTCTCAATAATAGTGTTTTGGTAGAAGGGAGAAGAGAGGTACAGGCTTTTCAGACTTCCGGAGGAGCAACACCCAAAGTTTATCAGAGGAGCTACCACCAAAAGGAACCCTTGACGTCCTCAATTCCTCCGAATAATTTTGCGACCCCGCCAAATCCCAATGCAAACAACAATCCAAGTCTACCAAGGGATTCTCCTGAGTATAGACCGCAGAATATGATGCAAAACAGAAATGGACAACAAGCTGTTCAACAGCCTATTCAAGTGATGCAACGTCCACAAAAGGATAATATTCCGAGGGATGATATGAAAAAGTTGAGCTCTTATGTGTTGGATGAAGTGAAGAAGATAAAAGTGAGTCTTCCTTTATACGAATTGATGAAGATTTCTGAAGTTAGGGATACAATATTGGGAAGTTTGTATGAAGCACCTGTTGTAAAGAACTCCTCTCAAGAGGCACCTAGTACATCTAGGAACCCTCCGGTCAACACGCAATCCCGTCCCGCACAAAATACAAACATGGTAGAGGAAGTACCTTATGCACCTCTCAACGCATGGGAGGCTCCACATCAGTCTCAAGGATTTGTAGGAGTGGCACAGGGATCTTCGAGCGAACCGGAGAAGCCAAAGAATGAAGATAAGAAGAAAGTCCGATTCAGTCTACCTGCGGAACACAAACAAGAACAGACACAAAATCGGAAGGTTACTCAAGTAAACCAAACTCCATCAGATGGAAAGGTTGAAAAGAAAAATACTCCTATTGAGGAAAAGAAGAAACCAGTGGTTTTCTATCAGGGGAAAGATGAACCAGCCCCTTTCTTGGTGTCAATTAGAATTTTCGGGAAATTATTACACAACTGTTTGATTGATTCTGGTGCCTCAAGCAATGTGATGCCACTGAAAGTATGCCAAAGATTGGGTATAGTCCCACTTCAGACCACTAAGAAGGTAACCCAGTTAGACAAGACAGAAGTTCCAGTGGTCGGTGAATTGAATAATATTCATATGCAGTTATCAGCTGATCCTAGAATTCAAAGTTGCATTGACATATCAGTGGTTGATATACCAGATGGGTACGGCATGTTACTGAGCAGAGATTGGGCCAGAAAGTTGAATGGGTATATTGCAACCGATTTTTCCCATATGTGGCTTCCGTGGAAGGGAGTCCCCAATCAAATCAAGGTCGAAAGTACACCAAGGCTTAAACTGATGATCACTGAGTACGGTGAAGATAATGAAATAATGTTTATAGAAACAGATTTGGGCTCGTATAGGCCAGTCAAGCAAGAGATTTTGATGCTACAAAGTTTCAACGAAGTAAAGATCCTAGAAGATGCCAATGCTTCCACTGAAGTCCTGATCGAAAGTGATGCAAGTGACAGTGAAAGTGGAGGAACATTTGAAAATTTCAGAGATTTTGTTTTGAATAGCGTAAAACAAGAGACAGAATTGGGTAAGGAGGCCTCCATCAGAAATTTGCTACTTCCGAATTGGTGTAGAATACATGAGGCATTCCACTCCGAGATCACCTGCGCCATGTGTAAAGTGGCACTTGAACAAGTTGAAAAGCTCGTCTCGCAAGCTTCGATGCGGAAAGAAGATCAAAAGACAAGTAAAGGGAACACTGTGTTAATAGAAGAAATTGCAGAAGATGATAAAGTTCAGTCAAAAATAGAAGAAAAGGTTTCAGAGGTATGCAATAAGGAAGATTCACATACTCAGTCCCCTAGCCCCATCATGGAAAATCAAGTATGGACCTTGAGGTTCGATGGATCAAAGTCCAAGAAAGGCAATGGAGCAGGGTTCGAACTTATTAGCCCAACTGGAGAAGCATATTTGGGTGCTTATAGACTTCAGTTTGCATGCACCAATAATGTTACTGAATATGAGTCCTTAATTCATGGATTGCTCCTTGCCATTCAGAAGGGAGCCAAGATTGTACATGCCTTTGGAGATTCTGATATTGTGGTCCGCCAAGTTAGAAAGCAATATGCTTGCCACGACAAGAGGCTGGGCCGTTACCGAAATAGAGTATGGGACTTAATAGAAAGCTTTGATGCATTTAATATCAAGCAAGTGTATAGGTCTAAGAATCCAGTTGCAAACTCACTAGCGCAAGCTGCTAGTTCCCTAGAGCCCTTGGCCATGCAAGGACTGAAGAAGTTTACAGTAGAATTAGTTTCAACACCAGCCATCCCGGACAACATAAAGAATTTTCAGGTGTTTGATGATGACAAACAGATCTTAGATTTTCTCACGTGCTCAGGTGTGTTCGAGGCACAGATCATTGATGAGGAGGAAACTGAAGAAGCTGAATTTGATACCGAAGGGATCCTCAATTTGAAGACCAATGTCATTCCAAGGGGAATGGTGGAACTTGAAAGACTATTTGATCCTGATAAATTGAGCAGAAACCAGAGCACCCAGGGCAATGATTGTGAAGCTGTTAATCTGGGGACAGAAGAACAAATAAAGAATGTTTTCATTGGGAAAGTTTGCACACCAAAAGAGAAAGAAGGTATTTTGAAGCTGATGAAAGAATTTCCAGGGGTAATAGCCTGGGGGTATGAAGATTTAAAGACATATGATACATCATTGATTACACACACAATTCCATTA